>JAZHYW010011931.1:0-179430 GCA_037355805.1 Ixodes ricinus
CCGCAGTGGCGTTACCTCGAAGTTCATTTTGCTGTGAACGGTTTGGGATGGTCAAGCGTAAAAGTTTGCAAACTATACTCGCATTCGACTCAAGAACCATAGTTAAAAAAGGTCCGGCTCCTCGCAGACCGTTACTATTTTTTTCTTCTTAAGTGTTGAATGAAGATAAATGCAGGTGCATCTTAGATTAGCTTTATGGTATTTTATCACCACGTGCACGTTTCAAACGCCAAGAGCATCGTTTCTTCCTTCGACAACCAAATCGCGTGAGTACTGCTTCGCGTAACGCATATCTGAAGCGCTTTTCTTTTTTCTTAATGTGACAAGGAGTTAAGCGGGGCACTCACTGGACTCCATATTTGAGGGCGATGTTTAGATCGCATGCTCAGAACGAGCTCACATTAATAGGCTGATGAGAGCGGCAATCTTGATGGTGTGGAATGCACGTTGAAAAAAAAAAAAAACGGCGGAAGCTGAACATCAGCACGTGCTCAGAATTCGCGCATACAGCTATGTCCGCCAGTGATTTCTCACTATAGTCTGTGCACTGCGCGACATAAGTGCGAAGAAAATCAATGTTTTTCTTTGCTTATTCTTTTGATGCCATACAGAAAGAAATGATGAATACCTTCAGTAATCTCGTCACCATTTGCTCCATCTCATTTTCCCCGCCGTCGTTCTCTCCAAACTACAACATACAAAGCCTGCAAAAACATTCAACAATAAGCAAAAACAATAAAAATGAACTTCACCACGTGAGCCGCACACTACGAAAACAACACAAAACGAGTTGAATAGCCTAAGCGATTGTCCTAGATGAGCACATTCCACCCCACTTGTAGTTTTAATTAGTTTTTTTTTTATTTGCGAGAGAAAAACGGGCGCACGAATTCGATCTAAACGCTTGTTCGTGCTAATTCTGTCCAGCTCTGTATTTGATATGTTTGCGAGCAGTGATCTTTGATAGAATTCAACCGAATATTCTGTAAAGCGGGGTCACACTGCTCACACACACCATACAAAAGGCAGTCTCGCAGGCACGAGTCACCGCAATATCCGCGGTTCGAATGCCGCGTACCCAAGTTCTCTCCTTGAACTCAATGGCATGCGGCATTCGAAGCATGGATCTCGCGGTGACTCGCATTCGAGTCTGTATGCTGACTGTCTTCTGTATGATGTATTGGCGACGTGCGCGATCGAAAGCGTCGCTCTGATCGGCCTTCCACGATTGGCCGAATGCTGACTATGACGTCAGCAAAGGAGTTCTCAGGGACGGAATTAAGAGGAACGTGAGGACTTCAATTTTGACGGTGTTAACGGTGTTGGTTCAAGAACGCTATGATTTCAAGCTTCCGCCATGCTAATTACCAACACCATCGAACTTGTTGTTCGCAAGGCAATGACGTCACGAAATGTAACCGTTCAAGGGTGCCACCGAAACATCTCGCCGCTAATAAGCAGTGTGACCCCGTCTTTAGTGTAAACACGAAGCGCTTAATAAACTTGCTCTAAAAACCTGTTCTCACATGCAGCGGAGCGCTATGCTCTATTTCACCTTATCGTGTACCGCAGGAAAGGCTACAAGCGCGAGCTCTTTGCTCTGGGGCACATCTCGGCGGCACAAGCTCTCGTGCACCAAAGGCAGCTGCCAACGTTATGAGCTCGCGCTTCTAGCCTTCGCTGCGGTACAACATAAGGTGAAAACGGAGTGTAGAAGCATAGCGCTGACCTCGCGCCAAGCGCGTGCTGACGGAAGCGTTCACGAGCTCGCACCGTCAAAATTGTTGATCATGGCGTGACGATAAGTAGCTGACGACATGGGAGCAGCGCTATATCGGCGCTTCGCTGCATGTGAGAATCGGCCTTAACTCTGTGAGTTCGGTGATGTATTTCCTAAGTTTTAGTACGCAATTTTTATTTAAACAATACAGTGCGCGACACAGTTAGCACGTTCACGCGATAGCCGTTTTTTTAAATATTATTTTAAAGTTTTATGTAGAGTTATTTTTTAAAATAATAGTGTAGTGAAATGTACCGGTGTGGCGCACCCTCTATAGGTGGTAAAATAAATTCTTTTCTCGACAATGACTATACGAGGAAATTTTGTTAGAAAATACAGTGAAGTCGTATTCGCGCCAACTTCGTCACGCAGTGCAAAGCCTATTCGCCCGGCTATTCCCGTATCTCCCAAAAAGAAATACACAAATACCCCGAGGTCGAAAACAAACTGCCGAGAACAAAACAAAACTGCGATATCGGCGGTGGGATTCCGCGCCCCTGAAATCGGCGTGGACAGTGTTCCGACCCAGTCGGCCTTTCTACATGATAGGGTTCAAACAAAATCCTGTCCCGTGACCCGTAGATCGGAATGATGCCCACTCTCTGCCTGGTTACGCGGAACAAAAATCCACCGCCCTTCGTATATTACGACAAAAATACGATCGACCTATATGCAGATAAATACAGTCACGCCTATGTGCACCGGCCCTTGTGGTTGCTCCGTCCTACGTATATGTACGTCGTCTTCAATTGCGCCCGACGTATGTCATTTTGCTTCCGGTTACAGTGCGGGCCATCGGTACTCGAGTCAACGCAGTCGATCGTATTACGATCGTATGTAGATCGCGCACTCCTTTCGCGCACGAATGACCGCTCGCCTGTGTATCCTCGTTGACCATACATTCAGCCTCGGGCCAGATTCACGATGCATCTCGACCATGAAACTTCTCCAACGTATACGGATTTTTAACGTTAATCGCTTCCGTACAAAGGAACGCCTAATAGCGTATACGCGAGTTCATTTTACTCCTGATTATTTTAGTAACCGGTACACCGGAATGATGGTCTACCACTGCGGGACAATAACGATCACCGATAAGCGGCGTAAAATGCTGCGCTAACGCATATTACAATGTAGCGGGGTTGTTCTTGAAAGTTGGACTTCGATTTACGGATGCGCGGCCAGGCTATCCACCCGTAGCAGAAATAGACGAGCAGAGACAGCACGAAGTTGGACTGCAGCCGGATTAGCGTCAAGGCCTGATCAAACGTCGCGTGACGCCTGAGCGCAATCACGGGCCACCGAAACACTGCCCGGAGCCATACACTGAGCTATGTTTTTGTTTATGCGGGAAATAATTTTTTTTTAGCTTATTACGCCCGAGATTGAAGGCTTACAGCGCAAATCACATTGCAAAAAATGTGACGTGGCGCCTCAAGCATCGAGCAATAAGAACACCTGAATCTGGGGCCTTCCATAAATATTTTTTTTATATTTTTTATGCGCCCGTATGTGTGTAGTGAGAGTTGGTTTGTTATAAATCCTAACTGCTCAAAAAAAAAGTTTTTTTCCCCTGTTTTTAAAGTTTAGTCTTTGGAATTAGAACTCATTTGTAAAGATCCCTGACGTAGGCTAAATGGCGTGACTATAACATTCGAGCACAAACGAGTCACCTAATTATAAGAGTTTCTTCTTTTTTGTTGTTTTGTACGCATAGTTTTTGGAATTACGTTTCATTTGTAAAGGAGCCATGACATAGGCTAAATGGCGTGACTAGATTCGAGCAGAGATGAGACACCTTTTCCCCTTCCATAGTTTGTTACATTTTCCGTCTTTAGTATTCTCAACTCATTCTTTGGTAGAACGGTATCAGCACTCTTAATTTGATCCTGGAGAGTTGGGACAAGGAGGGCAGCACGACACAGATCTCCTTGTTTATACAGCGATCATTCTCGCCTAACTTATAAAGCCAACTGGCTCCTCTTCCCATTTCGAGACATACGATTTCTTTGCCGTTAAGGCACATCGGTATACCCTGAAAATTTTAAATAGTAAGCGTTAATGTAAGACCGAAAAATTTCCTCAAATAAAAACCTAAATATAAATTAATAAGAAAAAAATTTCAGCCTTTCCATTCTGGTGACGATGACCTCATCTGAATAAAAATATATAAAAGATGTGTGTTACTTTTATGAAACTGGAACTCAGAGTCACTTCTCGTATAGGGCGCTGCTAAGTGATAGCTTTCAAAAAAGGACCCTACTTTGGGGGTTATGTCTCCTTTCTCAATCAAATAATGCAACATATTTTTAATAGAGATGAATGCCGAAATAAAATATGAGAGGTGTACTCAAATTAAAAAAAAAATCGAAGATGGTGGTTTTTTTTTTAAATTTGCATCGGAATTTGTCGTTTTTGATTTTTTCCCCACGTTTGCCTAAATACAGCACGACTATCGTATCATTCAAATACCTAATATATATTTTAAATAATAGCCATATATAAGTAGAATACTATATGAAAAGTATATGATAGTGATTAAATTATTTCATGAGATACAGGCCTCCAAATGTTGCCATTTGTCTTTCAAGCAGGCATGTTTGGCAATTTTTAGAAGAATAAATATAAGTTAAATAAATATTATTAGTATATATTACAAGCAAGCTGTACCCATAGTTTGTGTCAAAAATGTATTAAAAATTTCCTAGTTTTATCGTTTTAGTTATTCAATTTCAAACGTCCTTCTCCACCAGTACGCGTTAATGCAACTGCCCACCTCTTCATGCCTTACAAAATTTCCTGTCCCCAAATGTTTTTTCTGGTCAAAACTAAGTGTGAATTCGTTTATACCAGACACTAGACAATGACATATAAAAACATCAGTTGATTTAAAAATGTCGACCAGGCGCCCTTTGGTCGATCTTACTGAAATCACCCATATATATATTAATTTTTTTATGGCACGAGCATTTGCATTTATAACGAAACTTTAGCAACCAAGGCGTTCAACGTACAATATCTGAAGATCCTACAGACAAAAATGTCTCCGGAGTCAGCTGACGCTTAAACAAAAATATACATATAAAAAACCGAGTTCTTCTACCTCTAACCCCGGAAACCGATCCGTCGACCTCTGGGACACTCGAGAACTGAAACAGGCCGACCTTAGCACACAACAAACAACGCAACTTTAAGAAAAAAAAGTATAAATATAAATAAAGAGCGCATAAGAACGAGTGATTCATACACACAACATACACACGGCACGACTATACAAAGCGTAGCACTGTGCATTCATGGTCACATGTCTCCACTTTTTTGTTTTCCTAAAAGAAGAAACACGGCACCGCAAAAACACAAAGGAAAGAAACACTGCGAGATACCTTCCAAGTTTACAACAGCTGTATCGCGCATACACAGCACATTCACGTTGTACACCCAACAGAGGTGTCGCCGTCCGGCCAACCCCTTCGAGCTGACCTTTCTCTCACGTATTCTCCAGCCCTTCCTCGCCACAACACGCAAGAGTCGGCAGGCACGCTCGGCAGAAAACTACGCCTTCGAAAATTGAGACATCCCGCAACGAACGCAAAAGAAAATGACACAGTAAGCGATGCAAACAAATAAAAACAAACAAAGAAACTCGCGCACAAAATTGGAGGTGCCCATCTCCCTCCATCCCCGGAATCACGATGGCTTCGAAAATGACGCACTTGGAAACGAAGAACCCCGTTGTTTTGCGCGGCCACGCAATTCTTCCGGAGGAGAAGAAAGAAGAAGCTGACCGGCTGTTTTGTGGTTGAGCGGCTCGCGGCGTGATTTTCGTCCGGACTTTTCGCGAATGCCTCCGGGTCTCTCATCTCTTCGGCCTCTCGTGGTATTGGAAGGGAGAACTAGCCTCCGCAGCAACATCGCTGCAAGGCTCAGCGCTGCCGCGATGTGCCGCCCCTAAACAATACTTGCGGGACAAGGCCTTAGAGAGGAGAGAGGAGATGGAAATGCAGCGGGAACAAAGCGAAGAAATAATTTTTCTGTTTTCGGGGTTGCTTCCGAGCGCGTCCAGTATACCCGCTGCCATATCCGGGGATGTAAAAGAGCAGCAATCGGCAACTCTTCTCACTCGAAGTTTCAGATACCTCTGTAAGACGACGCTCGTGAACAAACTCGAGCGTTATGCACGACGCACGCTTTCGCAGAGATTCCCGAAGCGTTTTGAAGATGTCCAGATCGAGGGGAGGCAAGAGACGAGGGAACGCTGCTTTCGATGAGGGCGTGCGCGTAGCTACGTTTCATTGGGAGTCTGCTTTTCTCTTCCAGAAAATCCGGGGCACCAGATGGTGGAATCGGCTAGCGCTTTCGCAGCTCCGAGCAAGACGCGCGAAGAGGTTGCACCGCAGAAACTTCGGGGATCCCGGGCACCAATCATCGAATCCTGCCCGATTCTATCCGGATGAGCGTCGTACCGGCGTGCGGTCGTGCATCTCTCTACTGCGTGATGCACGTCAAAGACCCCGGGCTGACATTGGTACTGCACTGGCTGAATTTCTCATCTACACAGCTGAGAAATCAGTACACACATTGGTGCTGAGTAACTTCCCTGTCTACAACAAAACACCCAACACAATGATTTTATTAACGAAGACCGAAATCCAGCACCTGATGTGATGCGTGCGCGGAGATGCCAGCGACGAAGCGGTGCCTTTTGTTCTCTCCAATGAGGGTACGGAAGATCGCAACGAACCTCATCTATGTCCGCAGGCTCCGGCACGAACCGAAACCGGCAGGTGAAGGGAAATGAATTCGTGATGCTACACGAGAATCTCTGAGCCTTCGCGTCTTCTGAGGTCCCGTTGGCTTCAACGAACCATGAAACGATGTTGGGTAAAGGAATTTTGGCTCACTGCATATCGCAACAGGGGAACACCAACTGTCAGAAGAAAGCGAGCGGAAGCCACGCGGGCGTTTTGCCGTGAAAGCCTCGGAAAATATTGTACTGTTTTCATTTCTCTCTTTCCGAAAGTTTTTTTTTTTTTTTTTTGCTGTTTCTGTGCAACGTTTCGGGTCGTTCACGATCGAGCGTGCTCGAGCGCTCGAGTCCCCAGTCGGCCTTTGCGCCCGGCAGACCAATCAATTCGTCGGTGAATGTCGTCTCACATTTGTGGTGGCCGCTTGTGCGGTGAAAATATCAGCAAACTGCTAATACATCATACGAGAGACAGTCTGTAGACATGTCTAAAGCATGTATGAGGCAAACACGCTTCCAACATGCGTGATGCTGTCATCATGTCCACAGCAAACTCCGCGCATTTTTTTTAGTTCAGCTGGACGAGAAGCGTGACAGCGACCAGTCCGGTGCACGGCACCGACCCATGGGCACGCGACCGTGAGTGAACGGCCAGGTAGGCGCGAGCTGGCTGAAATCTCGCCCCACGGCATAAGTTTTTGTTCACGGGTGAGCGGGAGCGGCTGGCAAAAAACGTCATGGCATTTCCATGCGGGACTATTTATTTCTGCTGGTGAGTCTTGAAAAACAACAACAAAAGAACACAAATCTAGGGCTTAATTTTTTTCTTTACTCGTAAAAAATGTAAGTTTTTGACGCAAAAACAGGGCCCTGCCCTGGTTGTACATGCGAGCATTGACAAAAAATGCTCACTACTGGTGCAAATTGGACAATTATTTCAGTTTACCCGTAGTAGAACCTCGAGCTGCGCCATGAACTTTCCGCAGCTAACCTTCCAACGTTCGCGCCACGGTGCTGACCTTTGTGAGCCAAAACGAAGAACAAGAATGGAGAGGTCACCGGGTTCGATAACCGGACCAGGCGGATTTTTGCGGTCGCGCAATCCGAATCACCTAGCTGTCAGTCTGAGATTTAGCGTATTGTCAGATAGCTCTGTTGCTCATTCTCCAGGATTATTTTCGGGAATATTTCGGTCCTGACGTTCCAGGGATTTCTGGCAGCAAATTCATTATCACCACTTTCTGAAAAATGGGGACTTAAGTCTGCCATATTTGTTCCCTGTCGCTACCCAAGGCGATAAAACCAAACAAAGCCCGTTCCATTTTCGCCAACATAACAACAACGACAGGGGTGTCAACGATGCAGTCTTTAGATAAGTACGCAGATTCTAACTTGGCTCAGGGCACGCGATGTCTCTGCTCGGTAATCGGACAGAACCATTGCCAGTAGATGTAATCACAGAACCTCCACGAAGGAAGTGTGAGAAGACTTCCGCTTCGCTTCTCAATAACACATGTCATGGGCACGTTATCGCTAACAACAGTGCTGCGCAAAGCCTACCGTCAGTTCAGGTAGTACAAAAAGTAACACTCGCGTGTGCCATACACAAAATTGAAAGAGTAACTCGTTACAGTTACTTCGTCGTTACTTTTTTACAAAAACCATGAGAAAACTTCGCAAGTGGAAACTCACCTTAATATGCCTTTAAATTAGCATAAAATTTTCATGCAAGACAAGGTTCAAGGTAAATCAGATTTTTTTAGAACACAAGATTTTTCCATTAATGCAATACTAATATGTTTGGGTCCCTCTTAGGGTGACCGCACTTCTGAAGGTAAAAAAACGGGACATCACATCCCCCCCCCCAAAAAAAAAAAAAAAAAAGAAGGGGGGGGGTAGAGTGTTGAGATTGGAGAAAAGCAATCCAATGAACAACGCCTTATTTCCCAAAACAAGTCAATACATGTTGCATTAGGTCTCTAGGGCCTAGTGAAACAGTCACACTCACAGTTCAGTCAGCATGCACTCATCTGGTTTCAAAGCGAGTTTCGCTCTGCTTTCAACTGCACTTGGTGCCACTTTCGTAACCAGGCAGTCCTGCGAAACATGGGACATGATTCTTTATTGGGACAAAAAGAATGGGACAGTGTAAGAGTGACTGCGTCAATCGTCTCGGCCAAAAATCGGACAAGTTCGTACGGTCAACCTCTAGTGTTTCTATTTCAATTTTTACCGTAAATAGCTCCGTATGAACGAGACTATGCATTCAAGACAGTATTAGGGTAAATCCACTCTTATGCAGGTAAGCATTTGCGGTTTCTTCTTTTGCAAAATTACAGGCGACTAAGTTTTTCAATATGCCAAGCTAGCAGATACCTGCTGATGATCCACGTGAAACTTTGTGTCAGCGCGACCATATGTGGCAAGTTCTGCTTACGTGTCACAACAGCACCCGTCTCAGATATCGGTATATCCAGTCTTCGTGCGAGTTTGGTAAATCGGTCAATTCTAAGTTCGGATTTCTTTGGTGAAGCGAAATTGGACGGGACAACAAAATCGTCCAACTGTGAGGTCAATAAAATCAGCAGAACCCATCCTGAATGATTATCTACGTTAATGGCGATAGCATCAAATTTATAAAGATAAAAACGTCAGCAGGCCATAACGATACACCACCTGAGGCGATTTAAATTATTGATTTACAGTTCAAAATAGATTTCAGAACAGACAAAAAGCAGCGACGAGAAGATAACGCGCGCAATACCGAAATGGCACCATTCAATTTATACTGTTGAATTTACATCAACGGTATCGCTGGCGCCTGATACAGGATGTTTTATTACCAGCAGCGGCGGCAACGCAATGATAATCATCTGCTTCGGCGATATCGCGATATTCTCCTGAGCGCGGATATGCATATTAGGCAGGTGCCAGTTTCATTGAGATGGACGATCTTCTGCGGCACGAACGCGCAGATGGAAGATATAAAGAAACAGGGATACCGAATGATCAGCTTCATCGGCATGATGCACCGTCTGCTGATCAGCAACGACCATCGAACCGCCTTTAGCGGTTTTTTATTATCAACGCGCGTGATGACGCGATAGAGAGGATACAGACATCAGCGCGGCATCAGCAACGCTATTCGCATTAATAATATAAGTCATACCTTGCAATCAGCTTTGTAGACGTTTTCTTATGTCACCTAATCCACTCGTCGGTCGGATCGTTTTCACTGCGCGCAATAATCTTATAGCAATGCCCTGAAAACTTGAAAGGTCATGTAATGTTCTCCGTCAAAAATAAGCATGATCGAGGTACAAACGACTTCACTTCGTGTAGAATTCGCACTATTGCTGCGATCGCCCGCCACTTCCCAACCAGATTGACACGTTTGCGGTCCTTTATCCAGCAGCCCAACTAGAAGAGACCACTCGAGAGCCCACGGTGTGAATATCTATAAACCAACTGATTCCAAGCACCCTTGGTCCCGTCTAAGGGCGCTCCTTCAATTAAAAATAAACGCACAAACAAGCAGAAAGACACATACCGTATTATCTCAAGATATTCCACCTAAAACTGAAAGCAAATCAGGTGAAAACTAATGAGGTGGCCTCTTCGGTGTGCAATAAAAGAAGTTGGAAAAATGCTAGTTTTAATATACCCCCGTAAAAACTTGCTGATTGCAGGGAGCGTGCAGATGAACCAAAGACGACTGCCCCTTCCGGGTCAGCAACGTTTGATTACCTTCCTGTCGTGGCTATGTATCACAACTTCTTGCCGAGGTCGCTACATCATTAGGCCCTGCAATTACTAAGCGGAATACCTTTCGTGTGCTTGTCTTGTTTTGGCTTTAAATAGCAAATCGCGCCACGATAGAGCTGGGCTATCTGGCGGGGCATCTCTTCAGGTATACACGGCACGCTGCGAGAGAATGCCCTGCAGCGGCAGGGACCCGTGAAGCTATGGGCAATGGGGGGACAAAGCCAAGTGGGTGACGGGAGGCGAAACCGGATAATTGGGTTGCGAAAAAAAGGGGGGGGAGGTAGAGAAAATGGACCCGCAGTCGACATTCCCGCAATAGTGCATCTGGGACTTAGACGATGCAAATTAGAGGAAGTGGAAGCGGATGCTTGGTAAGACAAGATGTGTCGGAAAATCTGCTGCGCTGTGCCTGCGGACGTTTGGGGCTGCTGCACACTAAAAAAGCCGTCCGCCACAAAAGCACTGCATGCTACCCGCCGGGACTACAAAAGGAGAAACGTTTTAGAGATGCCGCGCTTTGCCTCATCTGCGTGCGCTGTGGGCGATGAACACATTACGGTGGGTGCCGACATAAACGTCCCCATCCTCCCAGCTGGCGGGATAGTTTGAGCCAACAGAATTACTCAAGAATTCAGTTTTCCTCCTCGTGTTTTAGGCGGTTTTTGCGTGCAGTTTTTGCTGTGCCCTTTCCGGTATCCGGGCTCGGGACTCCCCAGGAGTTCCGAGATGATTTGCCGGTCGTGTTTGCAACATTTTTGCACATACAATCTGAGATCCACAGTCGGTGACATTATTTCTCAGCACGAAGTGATCGCTCGTCCCCTTCTTTCTCCGCAGCATAAGAGCGAATGCAGGAGAGGAGCATCACCTCCTCCAGCGCGTTGCACTCTGCTATAGTGGAAAGAGGAGGTGGAGGAGCTTCCACCGTTCTCGGCCTCGTCACCGACTATAACTCGACGATCGTTACTCTCGGCAGTTACTTTTCGAAAAGAGTTACCCAGTCAGCAGCTGGGAAGTTATTTTCACTAAGCAGTAAAGAGTTGCAGCTACAAGTTTACTGGAAAAAGTAACTAGTTATCGTGGCAACGCGTCACTTGTAACTAGTCACCGTCCCAGACTACAACAATAATAACCCTGAAGTTCACGATTTTGTCGAAATGTCTCGTCTCGCTCTGCTGAATCGGAAACGTCGTTGCCAGCTCGTAGATTCACACCAACACTTATTCGTTGGGTGACAATCGAAAGATAAAATTTTAAACATCTCAGTGGTGCAGCCGCAGCGCACATCCGTACAGCATAAACCGATGACAAGAATAAAGTAGAATAATAATAAAAAAATACGGACAAAAAAAAAGCAAATGTACGTGCGTCTAATTTTTTCCTGCTTTTCATTCGTCTTTTTATGCCGTGCATAGCATAGTCAGTTGCGCGCAACGGGTGGAAACCGAAAGTCGCCGTGACGCCGGCCTGTTAACCTTCCCTTCCGAGCCCGGAGACTTCGCAGCTCCGCGCGCCCAGGGTCAAAGTCCTCTCCCGACCATAAACCCGAGAGCGACCCAATTTACCACCAGAAAACCTCCGCGCTGAAAATAATAAAGAATAACCCTACAACTATATAGACAGATGCGAAATAAATTTAAAATGTGACAGAGACAGAGATAAAAAGATTAAAAAGAAATAATAAAACATATCTACGCCTGAACCTCGAAAAGACACAAAAAACAAGAAAGATATTAAAACGGATTCCCAATTCCCCACACAACGCTTTCTTTTTTCTCTCTTTCCCCCTCTCTCTCCTCCGAAAAACAAGAGAGAAAGAGGGAAAGAAGGACCGGGAGAAAAAAAGGGGTGAGAAAGCGAGGGTAGCAAACAAAAACTAAAACAAAAGAGAGAATAAACAGAATTAAAATAAGAAAAAAAGGGGTCCCGCATCGACACACACCCCTTGCACATAGCAGGTGGACGGAAATCGCACTCAGCGCCTTCGAAACGGAAAAGAGACAGGCGCAAACAGGGCAACGGAAGCAGCAATGTTTTGCCTCAGTCTTGGGAAACCGAGAGTCGGAATGTAAAACATAGACGCCGTGCGCGTTGCAGACGACGCTAGCCACGCAGTGAGAAATAATAACGCGAGGGGCTTTCCCTGGAAAGACAACATGGCTGCGGTTCTGCCGCTGCCACAAATGAGTGCACAGCGAGCCAGAGTCAATCTTTCGTTCGTTTCCCTGAAGACCACGTAATGGGAAAGAACAGCGTCGAGCCAATGTGCGCGGTGCAGGTATCTTTGTCGTCCTGCCAGGTAAACGTCGTTGCACGAGCACCGAAAAGAGCGCTTTGCGGTTCCCGATGTGTAGGAGGCTCTGTTCGACCCCAGCATGAACAACAAATGTTAACCTTTTTGACCGATCGAGCGCGAAGAGGATTCGAGTAGCCCCTAACGTCGTAGCGTGGTTCAGGCCTTATGTCGGTCACGGGTTACTTTATCGTCGAGTCCAGAGCCGAGGGAGTCCCAGCTGGACCTGGGCTCCATAACGACATATTTCTCTGTTTAGTACAAATGACTCCCTCTCCCCCTACAAAATGACCTGCGTGCTTTTCATCGCCACGCAACAAAGTTTAAGGCCTCCAAGTCGTACTTGCGTTTTCTTCGAGGAACACGGCCGGACCTCTCTCTGTAGAACACGACGAGTGCACAGCGTGTGATCTATCAACATTGTATACATCGGACTTTTTCTTCTCTCTTGTTATTTTATACTGATTTCAGACTTTCCTTCCATATATAAAGGACCGAACTTGCACAAGTTTACTTCTTTGTTCTCTCTTATTTCTACTCCTTCCCCCTTCTGGCCCCTGATTAATATGATTTCATTTGACTAGAAGGAAAACACAGACGACATGTTCACTTCGCATGTCCATTTATGTGGACAATATTGCAAAATACATTTAACTGGAGGTCAATTTCAGTGTTTTCAAACTCTTTTGTCGAGAGTATAACCCCCTCACCCGACCTTATGAATGTTTTCCTGCACAATTATTCGTTCTTTAACGCGAGTTGCTAAATGCGCAAGAGATACTTGACTTCCTTCACTCCCCTATTTATTGCTAAATTGTAAGTTCAATCAATTTGGCCTATAGGTTTTAATTTATTGAAATCGATTTCAGGCAAGTGGACGTTCCCTTGTTTTACAAGGTTCAAAGTCAAAAAGTCAATTTTGTAAAATAAAGTAATAAACGACAAAAAGTTTACCTTCACTTTAATTGCGCTCTAAGTCTCCTCTGAAGATATGTGCGGGAGATAACCTGAGGTTTAGCTGATCATACTTCTCTAAAACAGAGTTGTTTTGTAGACAGTTTTTTGACGCGATTTGCTCAACGAGATATTGCTTGTGTACACTTTCGCGTATCTTCGCACAGTAATCATTCAAGATCGTATTCAGTCTTATGAACTGCCGCCTGGTTTTCTTTAAGCCCATTCGGTGGACAGTTCGTAAATAAAAAAAATAAGCAAAGAGCCAACCGCCACATTAAAAAGCACGACTTAATGTAAGAAGAAACTATGACACCACGCTTAAAAGTGCAGGAAGCATAAAAGACATACACGGCTCAAAAACAATGTCCTGTCGTTGTTCACCGGGGTACTATGCGCAACGGATTTCTCCAGAAAGAGGAAACAGAAGGAAAATTGAGAAAACGTGGGAAACCAAGCCAACGTCGTGGTTGCGACAAACGACTCGTAAACGCGGAGCGCCTAGAAACAATAAAACGTCCCCAACCTACCTTGTTACCTCAAAATTTGCGCCACTCCTATAGCCAACGGCAACAACGCACTCGGCTTACAACTCTTTAGATGCCAGAAAATGACAACCGCATACAAAAAGGCAGCGCCCTTTCAGTTCTCCTTGCAACAAACAGGCATGTCCCTCTCCTCCGTTTTTTATTGTTCTCCTTTCTGAAAAAAATATCGTTCCTTTATCTTTTTTTTTAAAGGAAGTTTTTTTTTTTTTAAGTTTTGAACATTACTCGAATATACACATATCTACCGCATGTGGGACGCTCCTTGACTTTTCTTGAGAATGGACGGTTCTTGATTGCCGAGTTGCTCAGAAAGCTTTCGAAACTACGTTTTCGAAGTTTTCCAAAAAAGACGAGTGAACTAAATTAACAACCCGAAGTTGGAAAAAACCAACATACTGTGTTTTTTAAAGATTTACAGATTTGTTTTAAAAAAGCCAGTGAAATCTAGACCTTATGCGGTTAGGAGGCTAATTGTAACGATCAATCGCCTAATTAAGTCTAATTTGTTAACTAACTTCGTAATTAGTAAAGACAGACATATGGATCAAACTAGAAACTTGCTGAGCGTCATCGAAAACCACGAAATCAACTTTTTTTTTTTAGAATGATATAACGCAGGGGCAGCTTTTGCGGCGTTCCGGAAAAACGCTCTATTTGGACGCGTTTCTCGGTTTCAGTTTCTTATCGGAGCGCATCTCTGCGCCCGCAGTCCTGCTCCCCAGTGACTGAAACGCGCAACAGCACGTGCGCCCTACTTCCCTCCACCCTACGAAGAAGGCGAAGGGGTGGCTTCGCGCCGCGACCACAGAAGAGCTGGACCGCGGGCAGCAAGGACGTGCTCCGATAAGGAACCGAAACCTAGAAACGCATCCAAATTGAGCGTTTTTTTCAGAACGCCGTAAAAGGCTGCCCCTGTCTTATATTTTCCTAAAAGAGTTGATTCCGTGGTTTTTAGATGATGCCTAGCAAGTTTCTAATTGGAATCATATGTATATTTTCACTAATTTAAAAATATAATGAGCAAACTATACTTTATTAGCCGACTGATAGTTACAATTAACCTCTTACACTATGTCTCCCTGGCCTTATAACTCACCTGCACAAACCGTGTAAGTGTAGCTTTCACGGCTTTTGTTTACAAACAAATCTGTAAAGCTTAAAAAACAAAACAAAAAAAAACATTCTGTATGTTCGTTCAGGTCAGGTGGGTAGAGTTATTCTGGTTCGTAAGCTTCACTGCTTTAAAAGCGTGCCTCTGTCGGGAAGGAAAATCCAGGGTGCTCTCGTTGTCTTGGCTGACCTGGGTACCCTTACCCATGGGGAAAAATATATCTAATGGTCAACACAAAATTTGCACATCTTCTATATATGTCATTATGGCTTCGCGTTTACGAATGTAGATCATATAAACACAAGAAAGATTTTTTTATATAACCATTCTGGCATTTGTCAAGTTGGTCATAGGGAAAAATATGTCTTGCCGATTCGATGGTGGTATGACCTTGTAAAAACGACATCAAAGCGTAACCGGTGCAAACCCTTTTAGTTGACCGTATCAGACCCCGATGCACCCAGAAATTTAGTAAAAGCATCAATAGCACGGAGGTGTTAGAAACGGTTCGAGTAGAACGTGTGTATTGTTTTTCTATGTTTTCCATGATATACATTCTCCGTTTGCCGTTGAGAGGCCTATTTGAATCGCGAGCATGATGCGAGTTGCTGGATGCACAGTGCTCCTGGAACTTAACGCCGCCAATCGGTTACCTAAGTATTGATTTATTGCGGCTAGGTAGACTTTAATATACCGATCTTACTAAGCCTTGCACACAAGCGTGACGCTATCATTACTTTAGTTCACAAAATACTGGTGGCAGTGCACAAGACACAGCTCGAACGGTCATATGCTCTGCTGGCGCACACCCGCCGCAAGGTTGTCACACGGACAGAAATACTGTCACGCACGGCTTACATATAATTCATAACAAAAGGACGCCTCGGCGCTAAACACGCTACCGCACATTGTGGACAGCGGCGTAAAGCAGCTACTGACAGGGGCTGTCACGCACAACAGTAGAACTGCTGAAACATAGCGCAACGCAGAAGTACCGTGTGAACTCGCAATTCTCCCGTTCATACTCAACGATATCTCGTTCGTCAAGGTTAAAACGATGCGTCGATACCTGTCCCATTCCAATCAGTGTCCAGCAAAAATTCTATTGGGTACTAAATGCCGACGGCACCCGCACCGAATCATATGAGGGGTCATTGGCCTTGCCGGGGGCTAAAAGATCAGGCCCACAGTTGATAATTTAAATACCTCAACCCGAACCTTGGCCTGTTTAGGAACCAGAGAAACCACACTAATTCCAACCTTGGCGCACACCATTAAAACTTGAGTCGCCATGAAACCTTCGCTCACCACAGAGCGTAGGAGGGAGTGTTGCCAGAGTGCTCGGCTCGCAATCGGACAAGCATTACACCATGGTAGATTCCTATTGTGTCTACGCACGTTCAGCACGCCCGCTAAGGAGTCCTCTGAAATGTTGCCCCCGCAAGCTTATTGGCGACGTGCGCGATCGAAAGCGTCACTGTGGTCGGCCTTGCGCGATTGGCTGAATGCTGACTATGACGTCAGGAAAGGTTTTCTCATCATCAGAAATAAGAGTAATCTAAGAACTTTAATTTTGATGGTGTTGGCAATGTTGGTTTCAGCGCGCAATGATTTCAAGCTTCCACCATGCTAATTACAAACACCATCGAACTTGTTCTTTGCAAGGTAATGACGTCACGAGAGGAAACCATAGGAGGGCGCCACCAAAACATCTCGCCGCTAATAGGTAATGTACATGCATGTTCGTGTTAAAATCGCAACACAGTTAAGAGCACGAACAAGCAACTGTTTGTCGTGCTGTTAACTTTAGTTTATAGCACGACACAATCAATGGGACGAATAAGCAACTGCGTGTCATGGCATTAATAGACCTCTCGTAAAAATCGAAATGATACCTATACAGCGTAGTGCCACGCAAAG
This sequence comes from Ixodes ricinus, assembly GCA_037355805.1. Classification (NCBI taxonomy): domain Eukaryota; kingdom Metazoa; phylum Arthropoda; class Arachnida; order Ixodida; family Ixodidae; genus Ixodes; species Ixodes ricinus. The sequence continues at coordinate 17,116 of JAZHYW010011931.1, forward strand.
CAGATAGGGAACCCAATGATTACGGGTTCGGTTTCGATTTGCCAACTTCAATTCACGACAACACCCGTCTCGATCAAGTATAGTGCATGCATGTTAGAATATGTGACTTTACTTAAATTGATAATACTGAACGTTCTGCCTACTAATACAGATACAATGGTGGGTCACGTTTTTGGGGGCTCCCGACGTACCGAACTTTGTGCGCAAAGTAAACAAAGGAAGGAGAAAAAGTGGGCCGATCAGTGATTTCTGACGTGGGAAGGCATGCTGAACTCTAGAGTTTTATATAGCCAGGCTGCCTGAAAGGTATGGGACGCAGCCGGTCGCGCTTCTACTCCTCGCTAAATCAGGCAGGCCCTTACGGTCGCTGGAGGTCCGTATTTCAACGGGGGCTCTCACGAACAAGGATGGATACAATGCAAGAGATCGCTGACTTCATTTTTATGCAGTACTGAGATGCACTACTTCGCCAACGAAGCAATCGAAATCGAAACCATGCCATTCTTCGGGACTGCCGAAGATGTCCCATAACGCACTCTTCAAAAAATGCCGGTGCGTCTACTTTCCCGCACAACACTCGGAGAGCCAATCACCGCAACATACGGAAGCAGCTGCAAGCGGAAGATGCAGCGATGCCGAAACATATGTTTAGACCAAAAAACGCAGCCTGAGTTGTAACATTAAGCAATGCAAAACGTCGCGCTTAATGTTGGAGGTCAGACTGCGTTTCTTGGTCTAAACGTATGTTTCGGCATCGTCATTCGCCGAGCTACCTCTGTACGTTTCGGTGATTGGTTCACAAGTGTTGTGCGGGAGTAGACGCACAGGCTTTGTTTAGAGTGTGCAAGGCGTGCAGTGTTGAATGCTAGGGTTTTGGAAATAGTCTATCGTGTCGTACAGCTCTGCTACGTGCTAAATGCTACTCGCAATAGCGTGGTAGAATCTGCCTATGTAATCCACCAGCCTATGGCGCCGAAATTTCGTTCTCGGCACTAACTTAATTGTATCAGTAAAACTTAAAAAAAGCGCGGATGTCGCGTACGCGCCACCTGTTCATTCAATTATTTTAAAACACGAAGTGGTCCTCGAAGGCTCGGAATTGTCTATACTCTGTTTTATATTATACAACGCTGTCAGAGCTACTGGCGCGAGCGCGTGGCTTCATCTATGGTTTGGTTTGCGCGAGAACGCGTGCAAATTGTCTGCGAGATGAAATCCCATGCTCGCGCCAGCAGCTTTGACAGCGTTGTCACTTATGAAACATAGAATAGAGGCGTCAGAGGAGTACCAGCCAACATTTCGCTACGAATGTCAGCCAAGCCTCGCAATAATCACTGACAACATAAACAACGGAAGGCCTAGCTTTTTTTGTTTTGTTCTTCGGAGTACTTATCGGTGAATGTCGGAATATTATTGACTACAGCCAATAATAGGATACTCACCAGGCTCTGCGTTTCTTAAACTCTCATTGATTATAGTAAGAAGTTGGTTGCCACCATAAGGCCTCCACGAAGTTCTTTTACAACTTCCGTCTCAACAGACAAAAGAAAACTGCTTTAATTCGCTTCATTCTAATATTTGTTGGCCTAGCCCATTTTCCTTTTCCTGTCCATGCATAGCAACATGGTTTCCGCATCGCTTTCTTTTCTATCTTCACCTCTTTCTCTACCTCTGGCTTCTTATCTATTTGGGTTTATACGCACAAAAAAACACGCAAGGAGAAGAAACAAGAATAGGGAGAGACGAAAACAGGGGAGTTGAGTAGCGTTTAAGTAGCTACGTTCGCATACGAACGGCAAGGTGGACAGTCTTGACAAGAAAGGGGCTGGCCGACAGGTCTTTTTACTTATTTTTTTTTTCCTTTAAGAAGTTCTTTGTTGCTTCGAGCCCCTGACCGGGGTCCACAGCAATGGGGACGCGGTTAGGGCGACTCGCACGACGGCCGCGCTCACATAGGTGACGGCGGGGAACGACGACAATGGCAGCAGGACACGCCGCGCTCCCGAAAGCGCGCGCCATCTTTCAGTCTGTCAGTATGCATGTGCCTGTGTGTCTGTGCGTGCTTGTTTGTGGATAGTTTTGCGGGCTGCTCGTGTGCGGATGAAAAATGAATCGCCCTGTTAGCTGTGTGCGGAAGGCTTCTAGTGTTCGATGGATGTCTTTTGAGTGGTGTCAAGTGAGTGTGACCGCTGTGGCGGCACGCGTTCCGATTCGAACGTTTCTGGGGACAAGAAATCGCGGCGGGTAAAGAAAGAGAGAGCTGTTTTGAGGTGAGCGGGCTGGTGTATTGTAAGACTTTCGAAATAATAAAACGTAGATGTGCTGTCTATGCTCTGTCCACACAGATAACTAGTTGCAAGTAACTCATTAGTTGTAACTAGTTACTTTTTTGTGTAACTTGCTTTTTAAGAAAAGGAACGAGGAACGCATTTTCGTTACATTGTGATAAAGCAACAAGTAACGATATTTAGTTACTTGGGGGGGGGGGGGGGGTCAACTTGCACAGCACAAGTACCCAACCTACATCTCACACCCCAGCTCGCGACTGTAATTTGCAGGACGAGAAAACACGAGATAGAGATAGAGCGTAAAACATTCGCATTTAAGGTATTTCAGTATTGGCGATGTGAGCGATCGAAAGCGTCGCTGTGGTCAGCCCATCCCAATTGGCCGAATGCTGACTATGACGTCAGCAAAGGATGTCTCATCGACGGAAATAAGAGGAATGCAAGAACTTCAATTTTGACGGTGTTGGCAGTGTTGCTTTGAGAGCGCTATGATTTCAAGCTTCCACGATGCCCATTACAAACACCATCGAACTTGATGTTCGCAAGGTAATGACGTCACGAAAGGTAACCGAACGAAGGCGCCACCGAAACATCTCGCCGCTAATAGCCACGGTTATCCCTTAAAACATAAACCAGAAAAACAATTTAGAAAACCCAACAGGACACATAATCTGTAAAAGTATTTTACACGAAGAAAAAAAACACGTAATTAGCGTAATATTTAAGCCGCCAGAGGCAATTTAGGTGGAGGTAGGCCTGCCTAGGCCCCGCCCATAACAGAAGGTGCTCAGCTAGCTCCGCACTGTTTCTTGGCTCTCATTGGTTGGAGAGATGATTGACGTGTTGAAAGTTTGCTTCAAAAATTGGTTCTTTCTGCCGTGGTAGTTTTTTTTTTATTAAACATATCCTTATGCTTGAGAAACAAACTATATAGATAAAGCCTTTATTGTCAAGCATATCGCGAGACCACCTTTTCCGCTTCAGTTTTAAGCGATAACAAAGATGGTTGCCGGCGTTTGCGGAGAGCGGTTTTGTACACCGCGCAACTTGTTGAGTTCTTCTATTTTGATGAGTGCGAGTTATAAATATTTCACGTCCACCGAGATATTCAAAGGAAGATTTCAACCGAGGTAGTTTGCAGCCAAACAACTGTCGCAAGTACACGCGTTCGGAAGCGCTGTGCTGGTGCTTATTTTCGTAGCGGGACGGGCGTAAGCCTAGCGTCTCGACTATTTTGCTTGATCTGGCCTGATTTCCTTGTGCGTTTTAATTCCGAATAAATGTATCGGTTCCCGTAAGAGCGGCCCCTCTACTTTGAAAATCGTATAACCGTCGTGATTGCGATCACGGTTTCAGTACGGAGAGGCAACATACATAGGTCAGAAATTGCGTGCCATTCGGTCGGAAGCAATCGGACGTTCGCCTCGCATCAGGTCTGCCCAGGTATGTTTTCGTCATTTCGCCCCAAAAGGCCCGTAGCTCTCAAGTTTTGAGCAGTGCACCTGGATCGCTAGAGCGAATATTTTTCAGCAGCATTTTAATTCTGCGTCATGACGAGCACCAATCTTGCTCGCGGACGCTAAGGAAGAAAACCGAACAGGAAAGCTGAAAGGACTGCACGCATATTTATTTTGGCGACAGAGGGTACTGCAACAAGGAAAGCAACAGCATCATGGCTAAACCCTTGTTGTTCATACAGGTTAGTCCTCTACCAGACCTATATTGTTGGAAAAGTGATTTCAGATGTCTGATTGTCCTGCCGTGCCCTCGGAAGTGTCGCGAGATTGTTGAAGAGTGTGGGAGTGTTGTTTTATTGCTGCTTTCGTGCGACATTGTGACCAATCTGGGACCGGACGGTGCACAAGAGGACGACCTTTTGGCGAAAGTATACGCCACCGTACAAAATCTCCAAACCGGACAAGACACGATTCTGGGCGCAATAAAATAACTGAAGGAAAGGCAGAAAAAAACAGACGAACGTATCGAAAGCCTAGAGCAGCGTGTTTTAAAACTTGAAAGCTCAGCCAGCGCACCAGAAACCAATATCAGCGAACAAGTTTCCACTTGGCAAAATGAAATCGGCAAACAAGTTTCTACTTTGCAGAATAAAATATCCGGTCTGAAGATAAGATATGTAGACTCAAAGGCCCGATCACGTAGATAAAATCTTCTGTTTTTTCGGAATCAATGACACCGGAAAAGAAACGTTGTCAGAATCCGAGGAACATGTACGAAAACTTTGCCTTGATAGACTAGGGCTGGAAATCCAGTCATCTAAAATTGAAAGGGCCCATCCCCTTGGCCGTTATTATTCAGATAAAAAAGACGCTCCATTATCGTGAAATTTTGTTTCTTCAAACAGAAAGCAGCTGTCTTATCGTCGGCCCATAAGCTAAAAGATAGCGGCATATCTATCGGCGACAAAATTTGGGGGTTTTACGTGCCAAACCAACGAAGGGCATCTGGCACGCCCCAGCGGAGGATATATCTATCGGCGAGGATTTTCCACTTGATGTTAGGTTTGCTGGAAGAAGACTTTTGGATTTTGGCAAAGGGCAAACACACCGATTTAAACTACGGTACGATAGGCTGATCATTGGCGACTCGGTTTACGTACATGATACTTCTGCTGATACGGTTAAACTGCTTGACCAACAAGTGACACCAGTTCCGCACAACGAAAACTCAGCAACAAATCCTACATGAAGCCAGCTCAAATGATTGAATGTAAATGTAAGAAGTATTGTGAATAAAACCGAAGATCTGGAGCACATGATACTTCTCCATAGACTGGACATCATCGTACAAACAGAAACATGGTTAGACTCAGACATGTACGTAACGCGTTACAAGTAACGAGTTACTTCTACCTAGTTACTATTTTTGGTAACGAGTAACCTATTTAGTTACTTTTGTAGAAAAGGAACGAGTAACGGTATTTAGTTACTTTTAAGGCCAAGTAACGAGTAACGGTATCTCGTTACTTTTGAGGAGTAACGTGTACAACACCGCTTAAACGGCCTTGTTTTTATTTTAGCCTTAGTATGTGTCTATTGCGACAAAGGCAGATGGAAAACCCGAAAAACAAATAAACAGTATGGCAATACAGTCACGTATATCGCTGAACACGTTAGTCGAACAGTTCGACTGACGTGCCCAGCGATAAACGTTGCTGTGCTGAACTCTACAGCTGGGAATGTCCTTCACCCAGCGAGCACAATCAGGTTCGTTGGTTGAACTTTCTGGAACCGGGTACGGACCGAATTTAAACCCGGAGGTTGCAAACACGGGAAGGCGCATAACCCATTACCAGCTGTCCTAAATGAAGGCGCAGTTCCCGAAGATTCACCAGCTCTTCCTGAAGCACAACACTGCCGTTCCTTCGAGCGCGTCGGTAGGATGACTCTCCAGCGTCGCCGGAGATGTATTCTTAAGGAAGCGGGGAAACATAACTGATGAAAACTTCGACAGGCAGCTGCTGCTTAAAGGCAACGACTACTAACAAGAAAACAATAAACCATGAAACAAAAACAGTTGTGTATTTGGTCGTAAAAGTAACGTGAAAAGTAACTCGTTACTTTTGAGGTAACTCACGCGTTCCTTTTGGGAATCGGTAACGAGTAACGTATTTAGTTACTTTTTGAGCGAGTAACGAGTAACGGTATTTAGTTACATTTTTTGGGTAACGTGTACATGTCTGTTAGACTCTAACATACTAAATGAAGAACTTATACCACCCGAATACGTAATTGTACGGAAAGACAGGTTGACTAGAGGAGGAGGGGTTGCGATTGCTCTAAAGAATAACATATCATGTCTGCAGCTTGACGAGCAGGGGTCAGCAGAAATGCTTTGGTGTAAAATAACAATTGATAATACATCCCTTTTAATTGGCGCTGTTTACAGACCCCCTGGCAGCCACATTTCCTTCTTGGAAGATCTGAACAGCTATGTGCTGAGCCACGTGCACAGTAACGACAAAATTATTCTTGCCGGAGATTTCAACCTCCCCCATATGGATTGGAAATGCTTGTCGGCAGGATCAACGGACCGTGAAAGCTCGGAGTGTTTATTATATATTGCGTTTATATTTGACTTAGAACAGCTCGTTTTATCACCCACAAGAATTCAAGGGGAATCGGAATCAATCCTCGATCTTACTTTTGTTAGTCATGAACTTTCGAATTCATCTGAAGTTTCTATTGAGGAAGGACTAAGCGACCACAAAAGCGTACTTCTTACACTTCCATTCAAACCGGTTCCGTATTAACCGACAAATAAACAAAACGTATTTGATTTTGACAAGGCAGATGATAACTCCATCCTTGACGTTCTCGGAGAAAAGTACGAGGGGTTTGTCTCGTTCTCCTGTATCCCTCACGGAAATTTAAACAAGCTATGGGGTAAATTCAAAGACATTGCGGACGAGTGCATTAACCGTTTTGTTTCGAAAAGGATTATAAACCCAGGCAAGACGAGTCCTTCGATTTATCGAGAAATAATACAGTTGGGCAGAAAAATCAATAGACTGAGAAAAGCTTCCAAAAGGGCGCACTCAAACCGACCGTCTCACACCCTCCAACGTCTTGTCGCAGAACATAAAGGTAAAATTAAACATGCTAAATTTCATTACCATAGTACAACCCTCGTCAATTTCATAAAATCGTCACCTGCGAAATTTGGGCGTCACATTTCGCCGACACGTGTCTCCCTAAACAGTTTTTTCGTCGACGGTATTCTTACTCAGGATAGCAAAACGATAGTAACGGGTTTTAACAGGTGCTTTGTTTCTGTCTTTTCGATCGATAATGATGAGGCTCCTATTTTTTTGCACTGTAATCATGGCGCATCTCTGAGTGATCTTGTCATAACAAAAGAATGTGTTCTCAATTTATTAATCACTTTCGATTGCAAGAAAAGCTTAGGGACCCGATATGCTACCGAATGCATTCTTGAAGCGGTATGCTCCATGGATGGCGAAATATTTGTGTATCATTTTAAAAAAATCACTCTCAAATGCAGATTTACCAAGTGACTGGAAAATAGCTAAAATACAACCACTCCACAAAAAGGGCCAACAAACCGATCTGTCAAACTATCGTCCTATTTTAATAACATCACAGTGCTGCAAAATACTCGAACATATAATTGGGAAGCATATCACTAGCTTTCTAGACCAACATCAAATACTAAGTCCGCACCAACACGGATTTAGAGGGGCTACTCCACAACCACACAGCTCTTACTTACTGTCCATGATTTTGCTTCCGCGCTCAATAAAACAAACAGGTGAATGTTAATATTTTTAGACTGGCTAGGCTTTTGATGTTGTCTCGCATACTAAGCTGCTACAGAAGCTTCATACTATATTTAAAAAATGACCAAATCCTAAATCGGCTACACGTATTTCTGACAAAATAGGCTGCAAGTTGTTTCCTTTGGTGGTTCTGCTTCGAATAGATGCAGTGTTACATCCGGTGTACCGCAGGGTTCTAGTTTCTCACCGCTATTATTTTTACCGTTTATTAACGACTTACGTTCAAATATTGATGTAAATATCAAATTGTTTGCTGATGACTGTATTCTGTATAGCATCATTGATTCCCCTGATGACCAGCTCAAACTAAACATGTGTCTTTCTAAAGTTGCCTCCTGGTGCAGGACTTGGCAAATGAATTTGAACCCCGCCAAGTGTGTAACTATAGTCATAACACTAAAGAAACACCCTTACCTTTTTAGCTACAGCGTAGACGGACATACACTTAACAACGTCTCAGAGTATTTGGGAATTACCATTTTGAATAACTTGTCCTGGAACTCCCACATTGCTTCGTTTACGTCCAAAGCTACAAGCAAACTCTGGCAACTAAAACGATCACTTAAATTCCCAACCCTGAAGTTAAATTACTAGCCTATAAAACGTTAATTAGGCCAGAATACGCACGCGTCGTCTGGGACCCCTACACAGTAGTCAGTATAAAAAAATTGGAAATGCTGCACAGAAGGGCCTTGAGATTTATTTTTAATAAATATGGGCGGTGCGATTCGGCGACATCATTAATGAAACAAACAGACTTGACTCCTCTCTCCCACCGCGCGATAACTGACAGGCTGAAAACTCTCTTCCAAATCATCACGGACAGTCTTCACATCAACACAGACAACATGTTTAGCTTCTCTACCAGAACTAACACTAGAGCTTCACACCCAAGATACATAAACAATTTCCAGGTCCGCCTAAATTGCTTTAAAAATTCGTTTTTTCCGCCCCGAACTATATCCGATTGGAATAGCCTTCACCCCAGCATCACTAATTCAGATTCACTTGAAAACTTCCTGCACCTGCTGGCCGCCTTATAGCAAGCGACTTGCTCATTATGTCGAAATGTATTCATTTATATATATATTTTTTGTAACCCTCTTCTACAATGCCCCTATGTTTGGGGTAGTAGAATTGTGAAATAAATAAATAAATAAAATTTGACCATTTTCTTTTAGCTCCTCCGGTCGCTTCTTACCGCACGACGCTGACAGACGCTTGTATGGGACTGTGCCTCGTGCACGATGAAATGCTAGAACACCGCTTTCGTGATCGCATGTTCCGAGCGTGGCAGACGGTTTTAAACGGGGCGGAATAGCAGATGGACGCGCAAGCGATGGCAGACGCAGACGCGACGCTTTCATGGGCGCGTCTTGCGGGCGTCGCAGACGCAGATAGTGTTCTATAAGCAAACGATGCCATAAACCTGTATCTCTCAAGTTTTGAACAGCGCCCCTGGCGAAAAACATCGAGTATTTTCAGGTCGCGTTTTCAATGTGCGTAGCGTTGCGTCATTTCAAATGCTTTGTTAGTGCGCGTGAAACATGAGCAGACGCCGAGGGAAGCTGACGGACGCTAGCTTACGCCCGTGGAAGGTTTGTACATGATGGGACGCTAGGACGCCGCTTCACGTAAGCATTAAATGGTCGCGTCTCGCGGAAGCTAGCAGAGGCGCCTCTTTTGTGGTCGCGTCTCGTGAACGCTACAGTGCCCCCTGGCCGAGAGAAACGGGCCTATATGTTACCGCGCATCTGCCTGCACGCGCCAGCATACGGTATCAGACGGCAGACAAGACACACCGGACGTCGCGACAAGGAGATGTTAGGCTTGCGAACGTCTTCAGCCGAGCAGCCAAGCCAATCCAGTATTAATGGGCGGGGCCACCGTTCTGTGTCTGGGGCCTGGAGACGGTGTTGAACACCACCTAAATTGCGCCCAAAGTCGTAAATATTGCACAAATATTTTTTATACAATTGTTTCCTTAATACGTGTATTTTAAGTTTTTTATTTCAGGGTACCTTTAATGAATACGTTAAAAAGCAATGGATTATTAACGACGACAAATATTTGAAGTGGCTACTGCTTCATAAAAACAAAACGTTCAGAGTGACGAGAAAATGACACGTTATTTTTAAGCTGATGTAAAGCTTTCCTTTGAATCGCAGTAACGGGTAATGCACTTAGTTACTTTTCGAGTGAGTAACGATTAACGGTATTTAGTCAGTTTAATTTAGTAGCGTGTGCATACCTGGTTCTGTCCTTTTACGTTTAATTATTTTATAAGTTTCTCGGTATCGCGTCCACTGCGAGAGAGTTCTGTGAAAGTGCCGTGGTTGGCGCGTTCCAAGGCTGTTTTTAAGGCCTTCAGGCGCAATATCTTTGTAGACTCAAAGAAAAAGCGCACACCAAGAGGCACAAACGGATTCCAGAGAGTAAGCTGATTAGCCGATGCTATAAAGGCCTTCGCCAAGAAGGCCTTCGAAGTTATTGTAAAGCGGAATCAAGTAGTTGCTCTTCCCTCGCGCATTTTGTGACTCCAGTTTAAGGAATTACGAACTGGACGAAGGAGTTCGCACCCTGTGGCACCCTGCAATAGAAAGCAGTTGGGAGCGAAGCCAATGAATGCGCGAGACTGGCCTTGTCAACTGGGGCATGAAAATGAATATGGAACTTGATTTATTACCGTTCAAGTGAACCCATCTTAACTGGCGTCAGAATATCGCGAAAATCATCCCGACTGTCTCTTTAAAAAAACAACAATCTTTCTTCGAAGTGGAATCATGTGCACGGGACGCAGAGAGGGGGACTCCTTATACCGCTCCCCAATTTGCTTCTATCGTTCGCATAACTGAGGAAAAGAGTGATCAGAAACTCACAGACTCGGACACACCACTAATGGCGATTAAAAAATGAATTTTGAGCTTTAACAGCAATTAATGTCCGCGTTCGAACCAAATCGCGAAGCAGGGATTCTTCAAAACTTTGCATCTATAATATGTAAAAAAACAACATTTACGTTTGTTTCAAATTGGTGACGGTCTCAAATAATGAGGTTCCACTCAACTTTACTACATCAGCGCCACCCATAGTCAATCCAGAAATACCAACATAAGAACGGGAATAGAAGTTGCCCACAACTGGCTTGCAGCGCAAACCTTCAATCAATGTCGCTCAAAAGTGCGGTCTTCGACTAACTGTGGTGAAAAGAGTTCCAATGAAAAGAGCTGAGAACAAGAACTTTGTCAAAAAAGTACGCGTTTATACTTCCCGTCTGGTATTCCATGCGCGTGTAAGCACACGCTGAATGAAGGTGAAGGTAACCTTGAATTACACGTGCTTGTTCACACGAACAAAGACATGACGGTGGCCAGAAACTGGTGCTTGAAATTCTGTACGCGCCGAGGAACTGAGGAGAGTAGAAGACGAGAGCGCGGGGGCGTCAAAACGCCGAGCTCTGTTTGAAATGATCAGTGGGTAGACCTAAAGCTAGCTTCATTTGTCTCCACTGCACTCGTCGAACGCGTTCGAAGGCGACAGCCAAACGCTGGACGCCAGCGTTACGCGTTCTAGCGCGATCTACGAGCGCAGTGAGGACAAATACAGCTATACCTTTAGGTTTACCCACTAATCCTTCGAACCAGACGAGGTCGGCATTCTGACGTCCTCGCGCGCACTCGTCTCCTACTCTCTCTCAGTTCCTCGGCAAATACACCCAATGGACCGATCTCTCCAGCTTGTTCGTCTACGCCACCGTTCTCGCAATGCATCGCCATGCATCTCCTTTCTGCACGCGCGAACAACCAGGCTGGAGGTCTGCGCGAGCAGAGCTAGAGACGGCGCAAGCTATTGGGGAGGAGATCGAACAGTCACGCCTCTAGCGGTACGCTTCAGCTGTGGGGACAACAAACCGTATTTTCTTGTTTGTTTCTCATCCGAGAAATCGAAGATGACGATTCGAAGGCCTCTCCTCGTGCGACCCAAACGCAGGATCAGAGCCACAACTTCCTGTATACTGACAATGTTTGTAAAAAGTGATCTACACTTTATTATTTGTTGTCGTATACAGGACTATCGATTTATAATTCCTTTAAGTGTACATGTGCCCAACTGAACTTCGCGCTGGCACGTACAAAAACTCTAGTGTTTCGGGGAAATTGGTGACAATCCAGCACGCACTTTCAGTATTTCAGTTTTAGTGCCAAGGTGGAAACTGCGGCATTTTGCTTGATTATTGATTCTGCCCTCACAGTGTTAACGTGAGTGCTAGTAAGCTACCTTTATCTCATCTACTTTTTCTTTCCTCCTTCTTTCATCTCCTCATCCCCTTCCCCAACTCAGAGTAGCCGACCGAGGCAGGCCGTCTTGGTTAACCTCTTTGTTTTCCTCCTGCCCTTATCTTCTTCTGCTATACTGACAAAGCCAGGCAGACCGCCACCAGAAATGGCCGCCGAAGTTGTAAAGGTAGAGCGGCAGACAACGGATGAGAAGATGTCACGTGACATGCGCCCCACTGCGGCGAGAAGCCGAAACACACTTCTCCCGAGCGATGGAATGTCCGCTCGTGCTCCTCGCGTTCCTCGCGCTACCGCTTCTTTTCTCGTCGGGTTTGCAAACCATGTTTCGGGTTCTCGCCACTGCAAAAGCTGTGCGCTGGCCTCCGGGTTCTCCGAGAAATGCTCTGTGCTACCAGATCCTCGCGGTCCAAATCTGCGACCAGGCACTTCATGGCTCCGTCGTCAAACTGCCAGAGCTTTGTGAGTATAGAGGAGGCTAAGTCAGAGCGAAGCGCTCCTGCCCAGACCGTGCTAGGCGAGGTTCAATTTCTTTTTTTATGCCGTGTTAGTAAACACCATGCTGTGGGGACAGCAAGCTGGATAAAGCGCCCCCTATAGTTCGATCTCCTGCCCATGCCTACAATTTGTGAACTACAGTACTGGTGGCGTCACACATACGTGGAACGCTTAGTGAGATCGGTCTATTCGGAGGATCGCCAAAGTTGCCAGCTTTCCTAGAAAGTGCAGGTGAAACAAGAAACTCATGCTGTAGAAAAGACGCCGTTTTCTTTGTTTTATATCGAAGGCAATTAACAAGGCGATCGATTCATGTAATCAGTTCGAAGAATACGTCCTCTCATGTTCAGTTATTGTTCTCTTTTTCTCTGTGCCGTTTTAAGCATGTGATGACGTGGTTTGTTTACGCAACTCTCGAAAGGAAACGTTTACGTCGAGAGCAGATCAACCCTGGGGCGCACAGATACACAGCAAGCAAGACAAGCAAGTACTGCACACCTCAAACTCCACCGCCCCCCTCCCAAAAATGAAATCGTTCGTTTCTTGTGAAACAGTGAACAAAACAACCAGGGTCTCCCCTCGGCTCCGGTTAAAAAAGGAGAGTCCAAATTGATTTAGACGTAAGATAATAGGACACCGCGAGTCGCCGACATCTGACGCATCGGGACAACAAAGCCCATCGCCAAACAAAACACACGAACACATGCACACAGCGAGAGAAAAGAGAGAGAGAGAGAGAGCGTGTTCCAATCACGCAAACAAGCCCCGGAGCATGCTCCTGCCGTTAAATTCACTCCAACCAGACTGTAAAAACAAACGCAGCGAAAAAGAAGGTGAGCGCTATTAACAGGAGCAATTCAGACGCGCTGCCTGCACTTCACCGACGACCGCGGGAGTGAAGTCTGCGGGCTTCGTGTACGTGGAACGCGGATATCAAAACAAAAATGCGCAGGCGCGCGAAACGTACACACCCATCCCGGTCTCGACACACTCGTCCTAGAAACAATACCACACCAGAATGCCGATTAGCACGAGGAGCCCACAAATAAACTGCTCACTGTGCACGCCCACACGCCCAACGCAATCGACAGAACTTGCACGAGTAAACACCGAGGCGACGCTACAAGGAAGAGAAACATTCAACAAATGTAAAAAAAACGAAAAAGAAAACGGTCTTCATATGTATTAAAGAAAGCAAATAGCCCGACGTGTACTCCAGATGAAGGTGGCGTCAAACCGCTATACTAGCAAGTTACGTCCCCCCCCCCCCCCCAAATCTCCCCTCCGTTCAAAGGATACACAACAAGCAACAAAGAGCAAGCCGCAAAATTCAACGTAATTTAGTTCCGAAAGCATAAAAGGACAAGCAAAAGGCAGAAGAGAGAAATAGCCTGACGCGGAAGACGGACTAATTAAAACCACGCAAAACAAGAGAAACTTTATTGCGAGCACCGCGAAATAGACAGATATCAACCCCGGCTCTCGTTTTCCCCACTCCCTCCAGCCCCATTCCTTGCAGTCGCGTTCGCTTTCCTGAACATTTGGTGCCTACGGTATTTCTCTATTTCTCTCAGCCCGCTTTTTCTTTCTTTGCACTCCCCCACCGGGTACGACTCCACGAGCTGGTGCTACGTCGCCGCGGCTCTGGTCTCTGATTGGTCGGCCAATCGGACGGGATATGCAAAATGGCTTCCTTTCCCGCTTCTGAGCAAGCACCGCGTTCAACAAAACCAACCCACGAGGCGATTAAGGGCAAGCGGAGAGAGGCAGGGGGAGAGAAAGGGGTTTGAAGAGAGGGTTCGTGTGAACGATATCAAACAACAACCCCCTCCCCGTTTCGAAATATAGAAAAGCAGCCGCCCGCTGCCGCGTCGATATGCCCTTTCCCCGTTCGCCTCTTCCCCGTTTTTGCTTGCCCTCTTCTCTTCTTTCCATCCCCAGTAGCTTTCCCTGTCTCCCGAAGCTCACAAAAACGCGACTAGAAGCACACTATCAAAAGCGTGAGCCCGCACAAACAAAACAAAGAAGTACCGACATACAAAAAAGACGGAACAGCAAGAGGAGAGTGAAAGACACAGGCGCGCCAACACGAAAACTGAAATCAATAACGGACTACTACTTCCAGCCTCCTACTCTCGAACCAAACCCCTATTCCCCAAACTGCAACGCGGAACCGGCGCGACGTACTCCCTTTTTCTCCCTTTCCCAAAACACATCCCGACCAATCCCTCCGCCAGAAACACACTCATTTTAATTTCTCCCGGCCACATTCCTATCTTCCCCCACTTTTTCCTCCCGTACAGCTTTTTTGTCGTTTCATTTCTTTTCTTAGTTTTATTCGTTTCAAACTGCTTCCTCCCCATTCCCCGGTGTCATCCCCCGCAAGCAGCCCTGCCGAACTCGAAACACCACTAACTCTCCAACTCCCCACCATCCCTAATTTTTTTTCGTTCGTTTTCTTGTGTTTAATTTCTTCGTTTGGGGAAAAAGACGGCGGAGGGAACTTACCAACGCCTCCAACTTTTCCCCGGCGCCGCCTCGCAATGTTCGTATCGATTCTGAAGGCGCTCGAAGGAATGATAAAAAAGTGGAAGAAACAAAAAAAAGGGGAAAAACAGGAAAAATGGTATGCCAGCAGCAGAGACAGCAGCGGCGGCGGCGGCGCGTTAGACGGGTAGCGAGCATTAGCGTTATATGGAGCGAGCTCTGCCGCTTGATAGAGATGAGAAAGCGCGCAGGAGGAAAAACCTGAAACGGGAGGCAGCGGGAAAGTGGATACTTTCCCACCCTCTCTGTCCGCCCCCTCCTTCCCTTTTATTGAAATAATAAAACGGGAGGAGGAGTCATAACGTCCTCCTCTCTCTTCCTACCCACCCTGTCTCCGGTGTTTTCTTTTTTGTCTGTTCTACCTTCAGTCTAACGTGCGGTGGGCAAGTTCAAAATTTGGCATCATCATGAAAACTTGCGTTGGTGTGGAGATGGACCCCCATCTTTCCAATTTTGCTGTTTTGCTTCCCCGCCCGCTTACAGCAAATCCCCCCAAAAAAAGAATTAGCGTTTTTTTTTTGTTTACGAAAATAAATTACGCATTGTCGAACGCTTAGTTTCCTCCCAAATATAGCACTGGCAGTCCGGACCGGAAGCCAAAGTTTCAGAGCTTGTCGTTATCTTATTAAAACATTATGTGATTTTCTGAACTTTTATAGGGCAAAATAGGGGCCGTTTCACATATATTTTGAGCCATTCAGCCCCATGTATTCGTGAGTTCCGTCAGCCATCATTTTCTTATTGAAAATTTCCGAAAATCGCTTATGGCTTTTAAGTAAGATAACGGTTCTTTCTAAAACTGGGTATCTGATGCAGACCGTTAGCGCTACATTTTGGCAAAAACGGAGCGTTTAGCAATGCGTGGTTTATTTTTGCGATAAATAAGATAAAATCTGTTTAATTTTTTTGTAGGGACGCTCAGTTTATTATAAATCGATATCCTAGTTTTATTCTTGAAGCCCACTATTTGATCTCGCTATCACTTTGTGTCCTCCGGCTCTGGCTATTGTCCGACATAAAAGCTATTAAAAAAAATCCGAGCACATTTAAGCACTTTTTAGGAATTGTGAATGCGAAAGCATGAATGTCGTTCTTCGCGCCGCGGCCGCTTCTGATCCTCTCGGTAGGAGCTACAGCGCCATGGAGTGTGGGGTGGCGTTCCCTGGAACTACGCTGCGCACGGGCCAGTGGGAGGTTCGTGGGGAGGTTTTTCGTCAATTCGCTGCTACAGACTACATGCTTCGCTCCGTAAGACAGGGGAATTTAGGTGCCGTTTGGCGCGGCTTCAAAAGTTGATAACGCCGGTCCGCTTCATGGGGTTCTTAGGTATACTTACCCTCGCAAAAGTCGTAGAAGTAATAACATGTCCGGTACGTATTTTGGATAGTAGTACGAGTGAATTCAAACGACAATAAAGCACTCCAATAGGCATTTAAATGTATGCGTAAATACCTGGATTCACCTCGGGCGGGGCACTGTTCTAACTAATAGTATATATTTGGTTGCTTATCGATTCCATTCTATTTGCGCAAACACTTGCAGCGCTACAAGACATAACGCAGAATAAAAAGCAGAACGCGCAATAAAATGACAAACAGTACATGATATTAACACACAGGGTGAGCAGCAAATCAAAAGTGCAAAAACTAGTAAGAAATGAAGTGACACTCCTAAATATTTCAATTCATATGGCAGTTATACCGCTTTACCTTTCCGATTTTATAAACCTTTCCTTTCCTATTTTATACTAAAAAAAGATTGCGGGCCACTTTCTTGATTCGGCTGCTTAGAACAACAAAAATAACAAAGTTAATAACCATTCATTGGACGAGAAAGCCATCAAGAAACACCTTGATACCAGCTGCTCTCAACTCAGAGTGCTATGATGTTCC
Organism: Ixodes ricinus; assembly: GCA_037355805.1. Taxonomy (NCBI): domain Eukaryota; kingdom Metazoa; phylum Arthropoda; class Arachnida; order Ixodida; family Ixodidae; genus Ixodes; species Ixodes ricinus. Next base: position 33,953 of record JAZHYW010011931.1, read on the forward strand.
ACCCCAAGCGAAGCGTGACCCTCTTTTTCCTTTACCGTAATTATATATTGCACTAAACACCTAATTGTAAAAATATTTTATGCCGCCATAGGGTAATGACACCTGCATTTTTATTTTCAGTCTATCAAAATTATTTGATTAAAACATAACCGCTGTTGCGCAGAATAATAAAAAAAAAAGGTTGTGTTGCTCTTTCGCAGTGGAGAAAGCGGAGGAACCAAAAGCGATAACTGCACCCGGGCTGCTTGTTTGGCTTCATATTCTAAAAGACGAATAGAGTATTTCCCGTCCCGTGGCAGCGTTGAATCACTTACTGTCTTCGGTCTTAGGGAAGTGTCATATACAGACAGTGTGCTCGTTGTGGCGTGCCGTACGCCGCTCTTGGAACAAATACTGTGTTTTCGGGGGAATTTCAAGCTCTTCTCACAATCACCGAGTATCAATGCGGTCTCGCACTGAAACCTTGTGAACAGTTGTGTCACTTCAAAGAAATCATAATTGCATCCACTCTCCCGTAGAGCCCCAGACTGCTCAGCTTTAAAGGAATGTTTAATTCTTTAATTTGTCTCGTTTAATTAAAAAAAAAAAGCAGGATGCGACAGAATACAGATACAGCCCGCATAACAATGCCTGCTGAAATTCGAACGATTAAACAAGTACACAGAGCTGTAATTGTGTAGTGCGTTTGTTTAGACTGCCGGAAGTTAGTGAGCCTCAGTGGGCGTCTGGTGTCTCAGTTGTGGATGAGAAATTTAGCCAGTGCGGTACAACCGCTAGCCTGGGGTCTTTAACGCGCATCATGCAGTAGTAATACACTGCCGCACGCCGGTACGATGCTCAGCCAGATCGAAACGGGCAGGGATGGGGATTGAACCCGGGGACCAGGGTCCCTGCAAGTACACAAACAAGAAAAACGCAAAACTGCAAATAAACGCGCGCGCAAAAAAAAAAAAAAACGTGTTTGCCGGAACTTTTACACCACCAGTAAGTGGTTCATACAAACAAAATATCCAGTCTTCCTTTTGTCAAATCATTTAGGAGTTTTGAGAATTTCGATGCGCGAACCTCAAATTACAGAATTTTGATAACTACTTCTTAGTTTGAAAATAATATTGTAAAGTTCGTTCATCGTCTTATACCCCATTCACACGATCATAAAGGTACGTTTAGCTAAGGGACCTTTATTCTCCGCGGCGAATCAATTCACGATCCTCCGTGCGTGACTTTTGCTCGCGACCGAAGAGCGCGGGCTGATTCACCGATAGCAAAGGGACCTATGTTAAAGGTACCTTTATGTTGACCATGCGAACGGGGTATTATAGACCGGTGTTTTCGAAATCCTAGCCTCCACGATAAAAATGGGAATTCATAATCTGAAACGCAGCCTCATGCCAGGAGATTGGGGCTGCGCACAAAACAAGATTTTGGTTTTTACAGCATCCTGGCATCGGTATTGTTGTTGGAGCTTCGTGACTACGAATTTCTGATGTTCTTGCACTACGGTATGTGCGAGCATTTCTAAGGAGACGGAGTCTTGCAACAGCTCCGTCCACCCTTCTTGTCATGCCGTCAGCATAAACAAACATTGCGGCGACCATGAAACAGAGCAGACACTGGTCTATATGTTTATCTATATGATTATTCCGGTCTCTGAGTATGATACAAATACAACTAATCATTATCCGCACTAGTTTTCACATGAACTGAGATGTGCCATGAGGAAAAAGTTACGCTATCACAGACGACACAAAGGCACAAACAATCAGTCGTGGTACGAGAACTTCAAATCCGAGCGCACTGTGACGAAAAGCTTATATCGTCAAGATTAAGAAAACTACAGCAAAAACGTTGAATCGAGCCTAAAAAAAAATCCCCAAAGCTTCTGAAAGTGCACCAGAAATGTTTTGAACAAAAAATAAACGGCACAAGAGATGACACTCTCTTGCGGTTCCGAGCACATAAACGATCTGAGCGACATCTGCGAATGTTTTGCAGTTTTCTTCTCTGTTTTTAGTTCCGGACCAAGGACGTCTCACGCCAGTACAATGCATGACCAAGCAAACGACGAGTTCTTATCAATTCCCTCGCTTTGCAATGACGACGTTTTGGCGGCGATTCGAGCGCTATCGTCTAAAAAATTTCTGGAACTGACGGTACTCCATCTTTTATACTTAAAGGGTTCGGCGATATTTTGGCTCCGGTTTTAACCTTTATCTTTAATCGGTCCTTGAAAGACAGAATTTTTCCAACTTCTTGGAAGCTCTCAACAGTTGTGCCAATCTTAAAGAGTGGTTCACCTTTGTCGGTCGCCAATTATCGTCCAATCTCATTGTCTTGTGCTTTTCTATAAGCGTAAATCAACATGGCTTTATGCCAAACCGCTCTGTAGAAACGAATTGGCCACATTTATGGAATTCCTCGGTTCCAAACTAGGGTCAAAAGAACAGGTTGATGCCATTTATTTTGACTTAAAAAAAAAGCTTTTTGACCTCGTAAGTAACTCATTGCTAGTTGAGAAACTTGGAGTCTATGGTTTCTCCTCATCGCTTTGCGACTGGTGTAGAAGTTACATGTCTGATCGATGGAACTATGTAACCTACGGTGGTACATAGTCATCTGCGTACTCTTCGACATCGGACGTTCCGTAGGGTTCAAACTTATCACTTTTGCTTTTTAACATATTCGAGAGTGACATTAGCTCATGCATCAATAACTCAGAATTTTTACAATTCGCCGATGATATTAGGTTTTTTCAAACTATTTTTGATATTTCTGATAGCGAAAATCTGCTGCAATACATTACAGCACTGACAGGCTGGTGCAATGACAATAATCTGGCTCTCAATCCGATTAAAACGAAACTTATATATTTCTCAAGAAAACCATTCCCGTATCACTTTTCAATATGTCTTGGATAACTGCCTGGTTAAGCGAGATTCAGTGGTGTGCAACCTGGGCGTACTTTTAGATAGTGAATTAAAGTTTTCTAACGAATGCATGCTACCGCACTCTGGGAGTAATCACGAGAATGCCGCGCCACTTTAGGACCTATTCTTGCTTTTTACATCTTTATCAGTCGCTTATCTTGTCGAAGTTAGACTTCGTGAGCGTTCTATGGAATAGTTTATACACGACATGTACAACGGAACTCGAAAATATTCAAAGTTTGTTGAACTGCTCTATGATCCTTCTTTGACAGGCGGATTTATTTCAGCCATGAGCGTTTGCTAAATATTTTAAACATTCATTACTTCTCTGAAAAAAGGCTGACACGAGTTTTTTTTTTTTTACACAAATGTCTTCACGGTTTATTAAGTGCTCTGGAGTTTTGTGTCTGTCCTACGTCTCTTCTTTTCCTCGGCTCCAGGGTTACCACGTCAACCTCTCTTGTTTTTATTGCCGTGCCAAACAGGGCGCTTCGCTATCCGCGTTTTTGGCTGCTCTGAGCCAGGAAGCCTACGGCCCTCAGAACGTAATCAGTGCGCTTTTAGCACGTCAAATAAAGTGAACACACCAGACGTAGATATTTTTTGCCTGGAAGTTTTAGCATGCGAGCACTGCTCAAGGTATATTCATCGTATTTTCCCTTTATTTACGTCTATCAAACAATACAGGTATGGCGACAACCTAGGCTTCTGCGATGTATGTGTTGCACTATCGGAGGTCACATTTTGTTGATATTACATATGTAAATGTTTCTCTTTATTTTATTTTTTCAAAGCGTGTTTTTGTTTTTGCATCCTGTATTTTGTGTTGCTTGAACTCTTGCATGTATGCACTGGTGCACCCTCCTGTACGCCCACGGGCTGTTGAGGGGCACCGCAAAAGTACTAAGTAACTAAATAAAATAACATGAATATGTACAGGGGTGTTAATGCAATTCCTGTTATTGGCCACAAAAAAAAAAACGAATATCGTCAAAATTTTTACTGCGGGACAAGCGCACGTACTTGTAGTCTCGGCACGTTCAAAATGTTTATTTAAGAATGGCCAACCATTTGCACATACCCAACAATTTGCACATGTCCGATAGTTTGCACATGACCAACGATTTATACACGTCCAATGCCGTCAATAAAAATGACCAGTTCTAGATGGCAAGACGTGCTAGTAAACTCACAGCAATGGAAATAAACGGCCACTATTTTCTTTTCAGAAGGCCATCCTCGGGTTCCCATCTCCTTCATAAAATTTGACAAATGAAATTAGTTAATTGCGTGGAGATTCCAAACGTTACCATTATTGTTCCTTTTAGGCGCGCTGAGCATTATATTTTGACAAAAACATCAAATATTTGGGTGCGGGAGACGTAATACAGCAATTATTGTTTGAAACCGCCGTCCGATGGCGCTTCCAGGTGCCTGGTCCAAGGTGCAGAAAGAGGGGCGTGTCAAGAACTTTGAGTAGATTTCTAAAAGGGCAACCGGCCTCCCACGAGTAGAATTTTGACTTTTTTTAGTGTGCTTTAGAACTCGTAGATTGAGTTGTCACCATAAATAGACGTTTTCAAAATCCCCTTGAGTACCCGACCCGTTAAACGACGACAGCAACGATGGAACTTTATAAATAAAAAGAACACCACAATTCTCAATACTTGATGAAAATTAAAGGAAAAGATTTCGTCCTTGCAATGACGTGTTTGGTAGTGCTACTTCCTAATTTTGTTATTTACGATTAAAATTACAGATCACTGTTTCCTCGGCGCTTTGCTCAGATATATGCATTGAACACTTTGCAGTTGATAGCTCTGAAGTCTAAAGGATATGTATGTGAAATCTCACGCAAAATTAATGTTGTTGTGGTCCCCATGGTTGTAGTTACCAACTTCGCCGGTAGGGGCGCGACGGTTCAATCTCCTCCTCAATATCTTAAACTAAAGGACACGTTATATTCATCTTAGTTTTTTTTTATTATTATTATTATTTTCGACCTCTCGTATAGAACGGGTCCTGAGCAAACAAGCACGAAACCCAGAACACGGAAATGGAAATATGACGCATGCCCTTTCAGGTACGTTTGAAGTCTCGAGATACAGTACGGGCTGCGGCGTAAAACGAGGCTCAAGGGCGAACAATTTCGCAACATCGAGGAAGACCACTTCGACCGATCGTTATCTGCAGGAAGAGCTGGACCAGGTATTCGATAATAATCTCAGTAAAGGAGGGGGGGGGGGACTTAACGATTGAGGGCTAATATTATGCGTCTTCTACAAACACGAAAACAAGTATATTTTCCTGTCCAAACATCGCAGCCGCAGTGTAGGACTTCAAAAAAGACCAGCGGTCATAGATCAAAACTGCTAACACGACCACACTCTTTCCCACGTAGAAACATCCCTCTTGTTGCGTCATGTTTTTTCGACTGGCGGTGTTTGTTTTCTGTGTATGACGACATCTGTAGACCAGTTTGTAAGGTGTGCGTGTGAGTGTGTGTGTGTGTGTGCGTGTGTGTGTGCGTGCGTGTGTGTGTGTGTGTGTGTGTGTGTGTGCGCGCGTGCGTGCGTGCGTGCGTGCGTGCGTGCGTGCGTGCGCGCGTGCGTATGTGTGTGCGCGTGCGTGCGTGAGCACACATACTCGAAAACGTGCGCTTGCGCACGAATTTATGTTTTAGTGGATGCCGTTTGGTTGCGGCTGCGCGTGTCCTGGGAAGGAGATCAAACCGTGGCGCCCCAAATGGCTAAGATGAGAACTAAACTTATGAGGGCAACAACGACATGAATTATGTTCAGGGGTGTGTGAAAAGTGGTTCGAATCAAATAGCACTGGGTCAGGCACAGGTTTGGACACGTTATTTGAAAAAAAAGTAATCGATTACCATTACAATTACTTATGCTTAAAATGTATTCAATTCTATTACTTCGGAAGAAAAGTAATTGGCACTTACTTGGAAAAAAGTAACCGTTACTTTTCCGTTTACTTCAGATTTTCCAAACGACAGATTTATCTGACAGTTGGAAAACGGGCCACCGAACTACGAACTACTTATCGTCTAAGCCAGCAATATTTCTAAACCATCCTGCTGTCAAAGACTTGGTTCGAGGATTTCTTGAACTCGTACACAAAGGGCGCCTTTAGGAAGACGACTGAAAAAAGTACCGGTTACAAGTTATTTTAGTACTTCCAAAAAAAAAAAATCAGATTACTCTCTCATTACATCCTAATAAATGTATATCAATATATACAAAATCACTCCCAAAAGTAATTGATGACGATTACAAGTAATTTGATTACTAGTCTGCTCGTGCATCGCCTTTACGGTGCAAGGGAGACCCACGACATACCGTATCACTTTCTAGCCTTGCAGCGTTGAAGCTGGCAATGACGCTGCCTTATTCGATTGGCACTCCAATTCGCTTCGCACGCCCCTAGTTGCTTGTGAGCGCTCCTGGTGTATCGCTCAGTTGCGGCTCGCGTTCAACCCTAGCTCGAAGCCCCGATTGGAAGCGAGTCCCGGCCTTACGCTGACACAGAGCCCGTGCCCAATCTGCGCCTCGCTCTCAATCGAGGAAGGTGACGTAAAGTATTCAGTCCACGGGCCCTGCGTTGGTCAAACGCAGAGCTATGTGGAAAACGAGCTGGACAAAGCGCCCCTGTTAAAGGGCAACTCCGGTCGAAAACGAAACTAGACTAAATGACTGGTATCGCTTTAGTGACTCGAAATATGATCCCGGTCGAAATATTACGTCAAAGGGAAGCCGTGTACTCCACTGAAACCGATTTTAAAGGTGCCACCAGCTGCTCTTTAGCGGGCGGCATGAGGGTAACCTCTTAGTCAAGGAACACTGCCGCAGCACCCTGGTGACATCACGGTTCGGTGGAGTTGCGGTTGATTGGTTGTACCACGTACATCAGCACCAGTGTGAAGTCACATCACGGCCGTACGGCTGATGATCAGTGTTGCCATCCCTCTAGCAGATAGTTTCAGTTTTGCTGTAGATGACCGAAACCAAACTTTGAACCGTGATATATATAAAACTACACACAATATTAAAAAAATTATAATATTTTTTAATTTAGGGACATTGCTTTAGCTAAAAGCAGTCGTAATACCAAATTAACAAAAAAAAAGATAACAATAATTGGAATTGCCCTTTAAGTTCGATCTTCTCGCCAATAACTGCTGCCTCCCGACACTGGTCAACATTATTTGCCCTACCTGTCGCTGCAAGCGCAAGTATGCGCGAGGATGTATAATCACGCTAAACCGGGGAGTTGGAACGTCGACGTGTTGTGCGCAAGAAAAAGCATACGTGCGCATGTGAAAGTTACAAAGGAAGGCTTCATTTGTAATAAGAAAAACCCAAGTTGAAAAAAAAATATAAATATAACATTCGCGCAGTTGGCGGAAAACGGTATTACACTCCGTTAGCGCACAAAGTATTCTGAGGACGAGTATCAGTTTTTAAGCTTATGTTTTTATAAGTCTTGGCAACTTTGACAGAACTTGTCAGGAAGGAACCCTCAGCTGCAACCTGCCCCGCCTTCAAAAGGAAAAGAAAGAAATGGACATTTAGGGAAAAGAAAAGAGATACCCCCCCAAAACAGGCGGACGAGAGATTATATAAGACCGTCGCCATCGAAAGCCGGGCCCCACCCCGTAAATTCAAAAGCTAAAGTTCACGGCCGTCGCGCGGTTACGTCAGAGGGCACTCGGCGACAAAGGCCACCCTCTCGGCGCACATCCGTAAGCGGAAAGCAAAACTTTCTTTCCACCACGCGTCTTCTGTGGCCCGTTCCCCCCGACCACACTCACCAACCCCCCCCCCCCCGCCTCCCCCTTTCCCTTTTAAATTAAAAAAATGAAGAAGAAAAAAGATCCATTACACCCGTAAAAAAGCTACGAAAGAGAAGCGAGATCGCCAACCCTCTCGTATCGAAGTTTCACAATAAGATCGAAGAACCGGCCTCACAGAGGTTACTCAAATTGTTATTTTGTAACTTCGTCTCGACGTCGCCGTTGTCGTCGTCGTCGTTCGAAAACTGAGGGACTATTTTATTTCGGTCCCGGGGCGCACAAAGGGACCCGGTGGGAGCCCCAAAAGGAGTGTGGGGCTCGAAAGGGGTTTTTCGGGAGAGTTCCGTCGTTGCACGGCGGCGGCGGCGGCGGCGGAGGGAGAGAGCTAGGTATACACGCGAGCTGGGAAAACGGAGTGGTCGTGGCGAAATGTGCACCTGGCGTTCTCCTCTTCTCTCGCTCTGTGCGCGGCCACGGTGTACCGGGGAAGACGAAGGCGGAACCTCCCAGACGTCAGGGCGCCCTTTCATCGGAGCAGCCGCGGGGGAAAAACGCTGCAAAGAGCCGCAGGCTGCACGAGCAGTCGGTTTCTAGGGCTCGCCGAGGTGTTCCGGTTTCTCACGACGAACACGACCGAGGGTCCCCCGGGGCAGACGTCTCCTCCGCCTCCAGAAGCATGCTTCTGACGCAGCTCACGCTACCTTGAACACTAGTCCTTCCGGAGTCTCTTAGGTTTGACCGGAGTAGGATGGATGTCAAAGATGGACTACCTCGGAACTATCGCAGACGCCAGAGGGCGCCGTCGGACGAGAAGTTAGAAGTCCATCTCCTCGTCCGTCTGACGGCGCCTTCTGGTGTCCGCGGTGGTTCCGATTAGGTTAAAACACCTGAGACTGGGTGTGAACAAACCTTGAAACATTTAAAAGTAGAAAAGGCAGGGCCGAGATCATAGGCGTAGACTTCGGGGGGGGGGGCATCGGGGCTCATGCCCCCCTGGCAAAATCCGGGGGGGGGAGCCCCCCCTCTCCCGGGCCCGGGCCTCGATCCTTACCGAGACGCTGTTTAGGTGCCATGTAACGAGCTTCTAGTAGCGGCATGTAAACAAAATAACGCCCACGCTGCCTTTATTGACATAATACATGGGAAATGGAATCTCAGCGTGCTTTCGTTAGCTTCAATCTCAAGTTCTGGCGAAAAGGTAACGCGCGGCACACCCCCCCCTTCCCCCCTTGGAGAACTTCTCAGCCTGCCCCCCCCCCCCCCCCCCCGGGAAAATGGAAAGTCTACGCCGCTGGCCGAGATTGTATTTAGTAGTACTTACCGACGGCCCTAGCTGAGACAGTTGCTGCTGAGAGCGTGGTAACTACGGAATTTCATAAGGCTTCCCTAACATACATTCCACGGCAAGGTTGTTGTTAAAGCCACTAAATGAGATACGCTTAGAATACCGGCACTCTGTTCCCCGATGTTGTTGTAGGCGCCGCCATCTTGGTGCTTGTGCAGAGCAGACGCAACTGCTGATCGTCATGACTCAAAAGCGCGACTTCCTCAGCGTTAGACTCGGTGTTAGGAAGCTCATGTAATATTGATTTGCTCTGTCGCGAACTGTTTAAACATTTGTGGAGGACGGAAAAGCGTTTCCTGTGTTTTAAGATAAAGCATCAGATGACTGGCAACCATGACTTTAAGCCACAAGATGGGTAAGTGCCGTTACTCTGAAGCGTAGCTTACTTAGTGGCTCTAGTTGCTGGTAGTGGCAGACGATCACACGGTGGCTCGTTCTGGCCATGCGCTGTGAAGGATTCGCTCAAACAGGGCCTCAAATGAATACCACTTATGCTTAAGTCGGCTCTCCGATCCACCTGGTCTGCGCGACGGTAAGAATATCCACCGGAACCGCGGTAACTTTGTGCTGCTCTTACGAAAACGTTTGTGATACTACACACGATATTTCGGCTCATCGTGTGTTGCACAAACCGCAAGTTTTGCCGTCATTATTAGATTTTTTGGTCATATCGTGAGTTCTTTTTTTATCTATCAAGAATTTGATTCTTTTGGCGACTTGCTCAGATGAACTGAACAGTACTCAATAAGATCAGCACGCATTTTCGTGACTTTGTGACTACCCTTTATCCTTCAGTAATGAGGCCCAAATCTCACAGACGCGAAAATTGCAACCCAAGCTGCCATGATGAATTTGACATTCTGTGGATATTTATGGTCAGAACTTAAGGAATGGTTAGTCAAAGACAGGATATAGATTAAAAATCAACATGATTTAAATCGTAATTTAGTCATGATTAAAATTGGAAATAAAACTAGACCACGATCCACAATAAAAATTTAAATCAAAGCTTTCCAAAAAAAATAATAATCTCGATAGTATTTTTATTTACCGTTTGTCTATGTCTTGATATATTTAAGTGAATTTGTTTTGTATTTAATTCAAAAAACTAAAAAAGCAAAAAAGCAAAAAAAAACACATTTATATGAGGTTGATTACGAGCAAGAAGAAGTGCTTTTCTGAGTAAATAGGAGCGTTGAGCTTGATCTGTATTTTCTACTTCGTTCTTCAACGTAACGTCCTGTTGCAACAAAATCAGAACGGAAAAGAAAGGAACGTAAATAAGCCGAGATTGCAGCCAAAGCTACAAGCGCGAGGTAGCCCGCGTTCCTGGCTTTGAGAAGTGCAATTTCTGGCGCGAGTGCTCGGTCTGCGGGAGAACGCTTTAGAGCAGCGACCTCGTGCTCTCGTGCTTGTGGCACTGGATGCAGTCTCAGATTAAAGGCGCCCTGAGGAGTTTTCTGAGATCGCCTAAGGATGGCGATAACTCAGTCTGCTGGTTCTAAGCATCCTAGAAATCCCTAAATCATGACAATACGCGGCCAATTTCCCTATTAAAAAACAATCAAATATCGCAACACACTGGAAGTCATCTCCACCGATGGGAGGAGCATGTTCCGAAACCAGGACCACTGTCAGCCAATAGCCAGCGAAGGATCCTCGCGCCTCCGACCGGTGGAACCGCGGAGTGATATCTCGAATGCGCGCGGCTCGTTGCTCATACAGCACGGGTTACGATTCAAACACACCGAGCGCGCGTTCGAACGCTCGAGAACTGACGACCAAACACATTACTCTCGCGAAAAAAAAAAAAGACAAAAACAAAACAAAACCAATGCGTTGTTCTTTAGACGGATATTGCACTAATATAATCCCTCTCCGTGAAAAATTAATTATTTTGTACTACTAATATTTGCTTTCATCATGTATAAAAAAGCATATACATTTTGTAATAACAGTGTTTGCAATCTCAATGAAATGTCGCGTTTTCATTGGTCACATGTCGTCCTGGCTGCCGGAACAATGCTTCCCCCACCGCCGTAGAGAACCTCGGTGTGTTCGATCTTTGACTGCTTTTCTAATAGGAAAAATGGCCGCTCATAGTTAGGATTTATGAACTTCCAGGATGCTTAGAGCCGCAAAGTGAGTCATCGCCATATTTAGGCGATCTCAGAGACCTCCTCGTGAACGGAGTATAAAAAGCATTCACCATAGCCTCCTCTATACTCACAAAACCTGGCAGTTCGACGACAGAGCTATAGAGTGCCCGGTCGCAGATTTGGAGCGCAAGGATCTGGTAGCAGAGAGCATTTCTGGCATTCAGTGCACAGCTTCTGCAGTGGCGAGGACCCGAGACATGGTTTTCAAACCCGACGAGAAAAGAATTAAGCGGTAGCGTGTGAAGTACGCGAGGAGGACGAGCGGACATTCCAAGTGTGTTTCGGCGTCTCGCCGCAGCGGGGCGCCTCTCATCTCATCCGTTGTCTGCCGCACTAGGCACTACCTTCTCACTTTCGGCGGCCGCGTCTCGTGGCGATCTGCCAGGTTTTGCCAGTATAGACCAGTGTCTGCTCTGCTCCATGGGCGCCGCCATGTTTGTTTCTGCCAACGCCATGACACAGTAGGGGGCTGCGCTTTTTGCGAGACTCCGTTTTTTAGAAACCTTCGCAGATATGGTAATGCAAGAACGTCTGAAATGCATAATCACGAAGCTCCAAGAAAAACTCCGATGCAATGAATCCTGTAAAAAGCAAAAATATTTTTTATGCGCAGCCCCTCTCTTCACGAGAGCCTGCGTTTGAGATTATTATTTCCCATTTTTATCGCTGGGGGCGAGGATTTTGGACACTGGTCTATAGAGGAGGCTATGCATTTACCGACGTTTGTTTGCAAATAAGCTCGCTACCGCCTCCTATCGGTGGACCCCTGGGCACTTCCGATTTTCTTATTCTTTTCTATTTGTTTCCCATCCTTTTGTTATTTTGCGCTTTCTACAATGCGAGCTGGTTCTTACAGACGTATTAAGGGTACTTATCCCAAGGAAAATCTTCTCACCCGATCACTGTGTGTTGCTGAAGAACGAATAAATACACTACCGGAAGTCTAGCGAGGCACCAAATACTGTGGCGCCCGCGTGGTATAAACTCCCGACGAATGCGGCAAATATTGCAATGACAAAAATTGAAAAAAGAAAAGTTTTTGTTTTTATTTAACCGTTTCTGTTTTAGTATGGCAGGGATCGCATCAATAAAAGTTGGTAATTAAACTGTACATTACATTTAGAGTAATCCTTTTTTCCACATTGTTACCAGTGATCGGACGATTTGATTATTCAATCTAGACACTTTTAAAAATTCATTTAGTTGTATATGATCACTATTATCTAGCTACAGAGAGTTAAATCAAATTAATTTGATTAAAATAAAATAAACCTGATTTATTTTATTTTTATTTTTAAATCATGATTTCGTTCCACCCTGGTTAGAAAAGTGTCAGCGCGCAAGTCACATGCACACGGACGCAGAACGCGTGCAGAAAGGAGCGTATATTTACACTCGTGTACGCGTGAGACGACAATTATGTTCCTCCGTGATAATTACCCGTCTTATATACTTCCCTTGAAAGTAAGCAAAAGGGAAACAACGAAACCCTTCATTCTGGTGATCAGGCCCAGTTCCCCAAACTTATATGAAGAAGCACGGGATTTGGCGATACTTCCCTTGAGCGGCTTCTTCAGTTTTAATCGCGATTCGATTGCTGTAACGTCTTTAAGAATACTTTTTTGTCCTCTACGGTCCAACGCTACGCCAGCTGAAGCCCCGTCATCAGCCGCAGTGACACGTTGACCTGGGAGAGAGGTTTTTAAAAACAGCAAGTGTGGACTTTTTTTTTTTTTTCTCGGCAAAGACGAAACGCGAGGAAGAACGGCAGGTGGTTGCAGTCTTGCAGAGAGTCATTCCCGGGCGTACGACCAAGCAGAGGGGTGCTCGGTGCAGAATTTATGAGCCTTCTGTCCTCCCATCTGTTTTGACTTCTTCGTACATTGCCTTCTTTTTTGACGACTTCATCGGTAAGGCACAAACTGGGTTGCTTTGCCTCCTACAGCCAATCGGGCGTCTCACTTGTGTTCCACATAGTGAACATTTAAGAATATAGTAAGATAAACGATTGATGATATTTTCCCGTCAAACAGCGAAACGCTAGTCCGATGCATACAACATTATGATATTGAAATAAATTTTCACACTAGAAACGTGATCTGTAGTAGGACACAAACAATGTCTGATAGATCACTCTATTAGGGATCGTATATTCATACGATCTTGATCATTCGACGTAATCTTCATCCACATATGGCTATGAGCGTACTCCGCAGACATACATACGATAAAGATTGTACCAAAGTTTGATTTAGTACGTATGGCACCGTCTCTGCGGCTAAATCGGCAAAATCAAGGTAGATCCATGCTTGCAAACAGCAAAAATAGAATTGTAGATGAGCTTTGAAGCGGCGAGAAATGTGTTCTAGTCTTCCGGACGTGAAGTTCCGACGCGTCTTTCGACGGTACATACTCCGCTCTAAATACGCAGTCACACTTTGCTGAATCAGACAAAAAGCGCTGTGTTCGCTGAAGACACGATGACAAGATAGACGTCTCGCAAAATCGAAGCGATCCTAACGGCGCGAGTGCCGCGCTAAGTATCTTGAGAACCCAATGGTCACGGTGTTTGTTTTGATTTGCCTACCTCGTTTCACGACATCCCGTCATGAACAAACTACAGTGCATGCATTTTCGCATATTTGACTTTCCTAAAATTTATTATACTGTAGGTGTTACCTACCAATACAGATAGAACGCCGGGACACGTTTTTTTTGGAGGTCTCCGTATGTACGACAGTTTGTGCGCAGGTAAACAAAGGAAGAAGAAGAAGACGTGTGGACTGGCCCGATCAGCCCGTTCCATCGTCTCAATGTCCTATAAGACTCTTATATGATCCGCGACACGGAAGGGTCATGCTGCACTCTGGAGTTGCAGCCAGACTGCCCGAAAGTTACGGGACGTGGCAGGCCGTACTGGAAATCAGTGTTTCGACGGAGGCCCTCGCAAGAAGACGAATGGGTGCAATGCGAGCGAACGCCGACTTTATTTTTGATGCAGTTCCGTGGAGCAATATATTGTGTCTACGCAACGCTCAAAATAAAAAAAAAAAAACATTCTGCTTTTTTGCGGGTGTAGTATGCCTTACCATGGCCAAGGATGCCCCATAATTAGGGTTCCGTGTTTTAGGTTTCTATTTCTTCGAAATTCGGCGTACTTTTTTCGGTTTTTACTTTAAAATTCAATTTTCGTTTTTTTTCGGCGTATATTTATGCCCACAAAAGTTTATCGGCTTTTTTCGGTGAAGATAAAATAAACACTAACGGACACCGGATCAGATGATTCTTGTAGCTCTGATATTTGTGATCACTCAAAGACTAACGGCACAGATACATTGAAAAAAGAAATGACACCTTATTTGGCAAATGTATGCAACTGTAAAAAACAAAAAAGACAAAAAAACACAGAAGTACAAACAAGTCAGATATGAAGCCTATGCCGAAAAAAACATGGAACTTCACCTTCTGTACATCAGGATTACGTGATCTTATTGTAGTACACACATGTGCTTTCCCAGGTTCTCCTCGTTGATATGCACTCTTTCTTTTTCTGTTAATATGATCCTGAGCTTCGAGAATACCCTCTCAACGCTAACACTGGACAATGGCAGGCTGAGAAGTTGAAGTTCTGCCTGAGCCAAAATCGGCCAATCAACCAAGTGTAACCGCCAAAAGAGTACACGGTGCGACGTTTTGAAGCTCAACACAACATGCAGAGCTTGCATCAAGTCAGTCTTCCATACAACGAGTTTGAAAACACGCTCGTACATGGCGAAGTCAATGGGGCACTTCGGACTTCACGTACAATCGATGATACGCACATTAAACCAAACGTCGTAATAGAACCCGTGTATCACATACATTCGGACACGTTTCGAGAAACACTGTCGTTCCACTTTTGCGCCACGTCTCTGCGGTACGACTGGAAGGTCAAAGTGACCTTTTCCGGTTAAAACTGAATTTTAGAAAATGGATTCGGCGTACTTTTATCGGTTTTTATCGGTTTCAACCGAAAACTCCGAACCCTACCCATAATGCAGCGCGCAGTGTTGCATGAAGGGATTTTTGGAGTGGTATTTAATATCGGCGGACACGCCTCAAGCAAATTCAAAGCATTTTTTTTGTAAGTTCACATGTTTCGAACATGTCCGCAGTCAGTTTTTGTATGACCAATTTGTCCAGGCCGTAGTACAAGCCCCACGCCTCAAAGAGTGTCTACGGACTAACTTATTTTTTTATGATGTATTAGCACTGCAGTGTGACGGCGCGGCTTGAAAAGTTTGATGAAGCGCCTGCTTTTGTGCACGGCACTTGAGAGAGTCAATCGCTGAAAACTACGGAGGAGCTTGGAGAACAACAAAAATTTAAAAGTGTGCGTAAAGCTTATAAAAGAAACAAAAACATAAGCTGTGCACGGGCTCAGTCCTACAGCGCATAATGAATTTTTGAGCTCTAAACATGCCGATCATATATAGATCGCGAGTGAAAGCCTCGCTTGTATACCGGAAAAAAAGAAGAATTGTAACAATTAAAACCCTAAATTAAAGTAATTGTAACATTGTAGCTTTTTTTTTTTATCATCAGCGATTGAGGATACCGAAGGGGAAAAAAAGCTGCTCTTATACAGCTTGACGAGCCCTCGGTGCCCTAATACAAGACGAGCAAGAACCCAAGATTGCAGAAAAATAAGAAAACGCATCGATCAAATAAACAAAACAAAAATTCGGACTTTTAAACGATGTTAGGTAAGTCTTTTTTATTTTTTATTTTCAGCGTCGAACCATAAATTTCAATTAACGAAATTTGATTTTAGAATTTAGAAAGTATATATGCTCTTGGCGTTCAAGACGGGTTTGATGAATTGAAATGGCAATGGAGGTCAGCGAGGTTGAGAAGTATTTCAAAACTTACTTTTCGTAATTAAACTTTTATTAAAAGAAAATGCGATAGGACAATATAAAAATAGCCGTGCGGTTCTTTCCTCCAGAGCCCTCGGACGACTAATCACTAAAACATAATTAAGAAAGCAAGAAAAAAAAATCCACCGAAAATTGAAGCCATTGGTGCGACGAAGTGCACAATGATCAACGTACTTCAGAAACAGATTCAGAATTGGTTTATTTTGTCACAGCGCTTTTACACACAGGAGAAAAATGCTGCAAGTGTGCAGCTTGACGGGTTCCTTAACCACAGGGCAGAGCGGCACTGACATCAGAACACGAAAGAAAAACACAGTGAAAGTAACTTATTCAAAATGTCAAATAAAATAAGCTGCATTTCAATACACACTAAAGTAAATAAATATAACAAACATGAGACAAACATCTTCGTTTTAACAGGAAAGTTTTAACTGTACGGACATTTAATGAAAGTCAGAATCTGGAGAAAATACGTTGTTTAACGGTGACAATAATTTGTAACTGAACGTTTGGAAGTCAAAATTAGTTCTAGATGATGGGAGGCGCCACAGATGCCAATGACGTGACGGGTGTGATGATGCATTATGTTGAAGTTTGGCGAGGTCAAAATGACTGTAAAATGCTCTTTTAAGGCACGTTGAAACGTGACAGTTAATCCATTAGTGTACATGTTAGATATGTCAAGTGTTTTATGCTTTATAAATATGGGAAGAGAATTATTATCCCGTATGACATTTTCAATTATCCTTATTGTTTTTTTTTCTCATTAATCTCAACCTGTCCAAGTTACTTTTTGTCGTTATCCCCCAGACAAAACGG
Source organism: Ixodes ricinus (assembly GCA_037355805.1). Taxonomy (NCBI): domain Eukaryota; kingdom Metazoa; phylum Arthropoda; class Arachnida; order Ixodida; family Ixodidae; genus Ixodes; species Ixodes ricinus. The sequence goes on from JAZHYW010011931.1 coordinate 50,929, forward strand.
AAGTGACCAAGAATTTAAAACAAAAATTAATTATATATTAATTTTTTAATAGTAACAGGAAATACTTGCCTATATTCGTTTACTATTCTTACTACTAAAATTATTTATATGTAAGAAACATGAAGATTCCACATCTGTTTGGAAAACACAACACCGAGAATCTAGACGCTGTCTAGACATTCTGCTATCTTTGTCCCAAAGTACAAATGACTGGACAACGCAATCCGCGATCCTGTACATTTATATAGAACTGGTTTCGTTTTTGGGCGCGTTTTTAACAAGGGAATTAATGGCAACCCAGCCTTTTAACTTGCTTAAGAAATGGTTTCCTTTGGAAGTGAGTTTGTGTCTAGAGTCAGGGGAAAAAATGCTGGTATCGTCCACGCACATTATCAATTTGGCGGAAGTTTCAATGTCTGTAATAGCATTGACATAAATAATAAACAACAGGGGACCTAATATGCTTCCCTGAGGAACCCCAGAGTAAATGCGCTGCATGGTGGATGACGAGTTTCAATCTGAACATATTTGCGGCGATATTGAAGATAGGACGCAAGAAGTGATAATAGAATACTACGTATCCCATAGCATTTGAGCTTGTCAAGAAGAGTCTGATGGTTTATTCGATTGAACGCTTTGCTGAAATAATGAATATCTCCATGGCTAAAAGTTTATTCTGCAAATTCTCTAATATGATCTCTTTTTGTACTAGTAAATAAAGCTGTCTCTGTGGACCTATGTTTCCTAAAACCGAATTGCGATTATGTCAGTAAGAAGTATTTTCACAGAAAATGGAAAAGCCGAGAACACATGAATTTTTCAATGGGCATTGAAAATATAGGAAAGATAGAAATCGGACGATATTTACTCAGATCATTCCAATCCCCGCCTTTATGAAGAAAAGAAACCTTAACAATTCGCATTCTTTTGGGGAATACACTGGACGATAATATAAGGTTATACAAGTGAGTTATGCATGGAAGTATCAAATCCAAGACAAATTTCACAGGTTCGATTTGGAGATCCTCACGGGCATGACTACGACTATTTTATATGTTCATAAATGTGGAGAATAGTTCGCATAGATCAGTAAGAAGAAAAAAATGGTTTCATTACAGGTGGTAAAATAATGTATTGCTTGACTGTTATAATTACTGATCACCACACTTACAAAATAGTCATTGAATTTATTGCTAAACTCGGTACCAGATACTTCCTATCATTAATAGTTACGTTTTCAATAGCGTTCTGGGATGGGTTCCGTATTAGGGAGTTCAAACGCTTCCCCATAATTTCGGGCTGCCTAAAACAAGATAAATCAAATTTGACAGCAAAAAACGTTGTTTTGCTCGTCATAACTGCGCATTTACGAAATTTCTTAATTTTCTTGAATTCAGGCAACCCTAATCTTTTTTGTTTGTTTTTGTTTTACTTTAGGTTTAAAAAAAAATAAAGAATTTTTTTCTCATTTTTTTTTCAAAACATGTATATTGATTTAAGGCTTCCGAGACTTTTTGTTGACATGAACTGTTTTGTATGAAAACCCTGAGAAGTGGGCACTTTTCTGCTGGTTAACAGGTAGCACTCGTTAACATTGATAGTTGTAGCACGTGACTTAAATCAATAACAATAGTATTTTCTTTAAATGTTTTTAGTGTTTCAGAGCTTATGTCTTGTAATATTAAAGGAGGGTTTATGGTTTCTTTAAGTGAAATATCATGATTAACAAACATGAATATCAGAAGGTGATCACTAGCCCGGAACTAAGGACATCCGCAGTGATATTGCTCTCGTCATGGTTGGTAACAAAAGAGATGAATCAATGCTAATGTTGAGCTTCTAACTCGTGTCGGGGGCATAAGCACATTGCAAAAACTGTTTGATATCAGCAAAACAATCAATTCATCTTTTAGTAGAGAATCTTCTAACATGTTTACAATGAAATTGCCACCGACAAACATCTAACATCTTTTTTTTTATTGACAAAATAAAAGGAAAATTTAAGAAGCAAATTAAGATTGCAACGTTCCCAGTAGGTGGGCAATACAGGATTGAGTAGATATCACGATTTTGTTTTTACAGAAAGTGCCTCGTAGCCCGACGTCACGATAGAATAATAATCGCTAAGCAACTCAAAGCCAGAAACACTAGCCTTGCAGAGACGCATCACCATCATGGCCATAACCCCAATTTAAGAAAAAATGACTATAATTCGGTAGAACAAAATCAGTATCTTCATCTTTGTACCACGTTTCGGTCAACATGACAACATCAAAAATAATATTTACTGATTCAGAAAGCAACATGAGGTCTCCGCCCTTTAATCGGGCAGATTGCACATTTAAGTGAAATTAGCTGTATTACCTATTAGTCTGCTTTCTTAGATATCTGTTTAAGACATCTACTGTCACCATTCCAAGACTTTCAGCCATAAAGGGAAAAGAGAAATCGAACAGTGAAGTTTTAATGAAAGTAGGTTTCAGCTAGCAGATCTCATCAATATCTCTTTCATCGGAAATTGTAACGAGGGGGTATCGTTCGTCTTTCGCGCTAGTATCTTAGAAGTTCGCACCCCAAAGTGTCGCCATTGCTTCTAGCGCTTCCTCGACGGTGCCATTCCAAGGAGTCTTTTCAGGGGTAGGGCATAAACGCTCGTTTACGCAAACAGGCGAGTCATCCAAAAGGCCGATGTCCCGGTATGTAATCCCTCTTTCCGTTTCAGTTTATGGAATGCCCTTCACCTCAAGGTTGTGAGTGTGACCCAAGCAGTGCCCCATCGGAAGACTTCGCCTTTAGGTCGAAATGGTTTCTCAGCCTCCTCATTTGCCAACTCCCTCCGTAAATTGCAGGGATTGGATCAATGAATGCTTTGCGAGAATGTGGACGGGCATCAGCTCTTTCTTTTGTTTTCTAGATTTTAGAAGACTGATTTGAGAATATTTGGGGGAAAGGGGGGGGGGGGGCTCACCTCGAAAGGTTTGATGGTTTTGTAAAATGTAGAGGAGCCACCTAATATCTCGTATTTATACGACAATATTTATTTGGTTTGGCGTCCCAGAATTGTCAACGTTACATTTTGCCTCCAGCGAAACAAAAAAAAAAGAAAAGAAAAGGAAAGAAGGCTGACGTTGTTTGGCTTTGCCGCCCCATTAGCAACAGGGGGAAAGAGTTTTACAGTTTTAATGCAATCATACAAATTCAGGCTTCGGTATATATAAAAGTTAGGCGATTCATTGTTTAAAATGTTTCCTTCGCCGGCACCTTCGCTCAAAAATGGCGTCGTGCAGCTAGGGAGGGGGTCTGGGAGAGAGGGGATCGCCTTACTTTACCGCTCACAGAAGCTTTAATACAAATTGATTCGAACGAGGAATCGCCGCAGTCACCCCCTGGCGGTGCGTTAAGACTTGTCAGTGTTGCTGAAATTTCACCCGTCAAGCGGGCTCAAGGTAAACCCTAGTTTATCTTTAAAAGATAAATAAAAAGACGCGCTAATTCTGAGACTGAAAAACTGAAATTATTCCCAGATTTCTCTAGTGCTTGAGTGACCAGCTGACAAGCGAGTCATCACCCGGGCTGCAGCTGAGCCTCTCAAACCAGTTGATTCTACACGGATGGAGTAATACACAATTCTTATTTTTTTTTTCTTATTTTGATAGTTCAGTAAAAATACAGGACGAACACGTCGTTGCGACGGTGCTACAAAAACGTAAAAATTGTCCCCGAAAAAAAATAAAACACCGCTTTGTAAAAAAAAAAAAAAAAGGAGTGTGACGTAAATTTGCCGTTTTGGCCGGAGACTTCCCTCGTAGCGTCTCTTTTCCCACTGTCAAAAGTGCGGTGGGCGCTACGTGTTCGTTTGACCAGTCACACGCCTATTCTTTGACACGTTACTACGCTCGTGTTCCTATCTACGAGCAGAGAGCGGTGTCAGGTGACAAAATAGAAGAAGCTCATTGGTCCCGCGAGCGCGTAGCTTCCACCGCAATGTCAGCTCAGGGGCGAACGAAGTATAGCAGATACGCCATTGAAAGACTGCGGGATGTCCCATACTTCACTCCGCCCGAATACTGTTGCGTCACAGCAGTAACTCGCGCTGAAACTTCAATTAACGAATCGCGGCATACGTGGGCAGACTTTTTGGCTCAACACTGACTATATGAATCGCGGCTCCTCATCAAAGGTTTTCAGAAAATGGCCCACGACCCTGCTTTTGTACCACCTTTACGTAATCAGGCATTTACAAAACGAAGATTGAATTCATATAATAAACCTGAGATTGGAAGAAAAAAATAAAAGACAGTCTCACACACACACATAAATCCAGTCTAGCGCTTATCATTATAAAGTCAGTTCGCCACCTTGCCTGTGTTTTTCCTTTTTATCGAAGATGGGATGACGGCGGAAACCTATGTGCAGGCCTAGATCACATACAGCAGACGAGCAAAACGCGAACGTTTTTTACTTGTTTTGTATCTGTTATTTAGCGCGAAAAATACGTCTGGCACCACAGATTTAGCTGTTCGAAATTGCCTTTTCTTACTTCTTTGGAAAGAAAAATTCATAAAGCAGCTTTTCGCTCACGTTGCAACGCGAACAAGCGCAGCTCGAGGATATCGAAATGTAAACGATGAAAATAAAACTCTAAACTCTCTCTATATATATTTATAATACTGCGGTTCTAGGCGAGAACCATAAACCATCCGCGTCACAAGCGAGTGGTCCCTCCGGCCCGAAAGCTCACGAGCATTAATAACAACTCGCCTTTTCGACGAAAAATGCCACGCATCGTATCATAGCGTTCGCCCTTCTGTTATATCTCTGACAAAACGCGTATTCCCCAAAATGACCGCGAGAAGCCGCCCGGTTCCATCCGTGCGTAATCCATACAAATGTGAAACGCGAAACCAGGAACGATACTGCGCTATGAACGTAAAGAAGCAAAACAACAAACGAAAAACTTTAAACATGGACATATTTTGTCGATTCGTGCGCAGAAAACAAAGCGGAAACGCTGTCATAGGTGGCGTTCATTTTTCAAACTAACCGGAGGGTCTTTTTTTTTTTCGGTTCTGGTGTACCGCACATTTTGGTTTAAGGTGTTTAGATATGCATGTTTCATGGTGAACTCCAGCTTGAGCATTAATCCGAAAAATCTATCTTCTAAACCGCGCACACCTGTCCTATGTGCGCGCGCGCTCATACAGACCTGTACACAAACATGCGCTCAAAGCCAACAAACCTCATCAAAACCAAACGCCTAAAAGGAAAAAGTAAACTTTTTAGCCAAAAGAAGAAAAAAAAATCTAATGCGCGCGTTTTAGCAGAAAAAATCAATAAAAATAAAAAAAGGTAAACGCGTGGAGTCCCACACTCGCAGGCTTGAGCTGACGGCCCTTTGCAGAAATATATCTCAATGTCAATAATTTTAAAACGACAAATTTGGAAAGCTTTCAGCTTTATTTTTTCGTTTTTTTTTCCTGCCTTTTTTTTTTAGCTAGCTAAGAGGTTGACCTTTAAAGCCCAACAACTTTTACACGCGATCGTTGGAAACATGGGAGTTTACAGAGAAAACAAAAACCAATAAACAAACAAACGCAGACCGGCGACGGCGACGAATGAGATTCCATAAACCTGCTTCGCGGACTTTCGACCACCAACCGATCTCGTAATTCATTCTCGACGTTTCGCGTAGATAACTGCATCTGCATTCTTTTTTTTTATTATTCTTATTCTTTTTTAGAACGATCATGAAGCAACTGCAGGCGAGTCGAACATCCACTGGCGTCACGACGCGTAAAAGATGCAACGATCCTCGGGAGTCAATCTGGCAGCTAAAAAAGTGCCTCGTCACGGCGCCGGTCGTCTTTGTGCCTATGGCCCAAAATGAGGTTCGGTAAAAAGTCTCACGCAAGACGAAAACAGAAAGTAGAAACATGCACGTTGCACGCGCTACGGCACGTGCAGCAGTAGCTGTTCTAACGCAAAAGCCTAAAACAAATGAAATTTGCACGTGCGTTCGTCAACACCTTATTTTAGTATTAATAGAGAGTTTTAGTAGATCGTTCCGATGACTCCGATAACGATACCCGATACTCTGCCTCCGCCTTTGCGCTTACATATATAGTATCGTTATCGGGGGTATCGGAGGTATCGGAACGGTCTACTAAAACTCTCTAATATCAATGTTCTTATACCCGCGTCAGAGGTGCAATAACAGCCGTCACGGCTGTTATTGCACCTCTGACACGGCTGTTATTGTACAGGTACAAACGCGATAAAGTATAATCCTTGAGTTTAAATGCACAACATACACTGTTCGATATTCGTGTTTTTTAGGGGCGAAGCTCCTTAGAAGCTAGCCATGTCCGTAGGTCCGTCCGTAAGTCCGGCGTCGGTGCTCGTGCTCCTGCTCGTGAGCTCATGTGCTCACGAGCACGTGAGCACATGCTCACGTGCTCGTATAAAGCAGAAAAAAAATGAAAAAATTACGCGCACGTGAGCACGTGAGTTCACGTGCTCGTGTAGGGCAAACAAAAATAAAAGATAAAAAAAATGAAAAAAAGTATGAAAAAAATTATGCAAAAGTTATGAAAAATCTGTTTCCGCAGTCGACAGGATTCGAACCTGTGCGGGGAGACCCCAATGGATTTCTTGTCCATCGCCTTAACCACTCGGCCACGACTGCGGGACGAGTAGGGGCTCTGAGATGTGGTAGTAACTTAAGGGCTGGGGTTTCTGTCATGGATGAAACGTTGCATGTAGCCGCTCAACGTCTATACAGGAGAGGGCGCAGCTGCGGTCAAATGCGTATATAATCGCGTTAAGCTTTGCATGCATTGGCTCAGTGTTTATAGACGAGAGGGCGCTGCGGTAAAATGCTCAAATGCGTATATAACCCCGTTCCGTACCACATTCTCTTTCTGACGTGGATGAAAACGAACAAAAGGCTCGGCATGCTGCGGCTCAGCGTCTACGCAGACAAGCACCACCAGAGCTTCGCCCCAATCAACATCATTCACCACGTGGAGATGCGGTCAATTTTTGTGTTTTTTTGCATGTCTGTACCCGATGGAATGGTGTGCCTTCCTAGCATTGCATGCAATGCAAGCATTGGTATACATTCAAATATTTTACTGGTGCTCTAGATGAATTGTTCTGTGCTTAAATGAATACATCATGTCAAATAAAAGTTCTCGCTAAAGGTTCATTCCATGCCAAAAGAGACGCGGCAATTTTTTTTGTTTGTTTGAGAAACGTACGAAAAAACAAAATTTAAATAAAAAAGCCTTTGAGCTCTAAAAAACGATTTCTTCGCAAAAAAATACGTTTTAGTTTTGCTGCTATCATACTTTACATTTCTGGAATTTTCATAAAACACATGTAATTAAAAAGAAAACATTGTGGAAAAAAGTTTGTTTACCACAAAAATTTAGGTGGGCGCCTAATTACTTAACAATATGCCCTATCTTACACTAAAATACAAATATTGAAAGACGCTATCTTGGGTCCAAATAAGTGCTCTCAAAAGAAGAGACTTCATCAGATTTCTTTATCTTGTTTAGTCAGCTCGGAGCTGGGTGTCAGCAACAATACTTCTTTCTTTCTTTCTTTTAACCAATAATTGAATTTCTTGCGTTAAATTTTTAAAACCTTGTTTTCTTGCGTTTTAGTCAAATGACAAAATCTCGAGTTTAGGCAGAAAAAGCGATCTGGGCAGGTGTGCCCGCAACTTTCGAAATAGCCAATAATTTCATCTACCTCAACTGTTAAACATATAAAAAATTAGAAAAGAATTTTTCGTTGTTGCGGCGAAATCATGACGGTGATGCAACATCCCCATTGAACTTAAATGTATTTCGATAGAATATGTAGTGCTTCCAAACGCAGTGTAATGATGGAAAAGAAGCCTTCCACCCTTTGTAGCGGACGCTTCACATTCTCGAGGTTCCGCACATGTGCAGCATTTTAGACTCCGGTATACACTAGATGTTAGCGGAACACATCTCGAATTCTGAAATCCCTAGTATTTTTAAAGGAAGTGTGTTGGATAATATGTAAGAGTTACACGGGTGCTATCCTCGCCATCTAAATGTCCGGCTCGGGGGACATTAGATGAGTGAATAGCTGTCATGGTAAGTCGCCTTATTAACAGAGTTGTTGATTAACTTTTAAATTAATGGTTTCGTGGCTTATGCTGGAATTGAATTTTGGACGCCATTACTATCAAATGCTTGGCCAATTTAAAGAATTTACGAAAAGGTAATAAAAGCTTGTTAGATATTCATCGATCATTTTTCGCGTTTTTACTCACGATTACAATATTTTGCACACGAAAAATCGCCGCGAGCCCTTTCTATAATGATGCTTAGAAGAGCGACGTGCTCGTTTTTATCCCGTCGTTACTATATCTCGGCAGCGCGTCCTTGGTGGATGCGCCAACAAACTTCAATATAACTCAATTCAATCAAAATGCGTTTAAGTTCAATCGGGAAGCGACATCACCGTTATCATTTCGCATCGGTAAGAGTTATTCTTAATTGTTTTTCTATCTGGACATACGAGAGGCGAGGCCGACGCAGCAATATGCATTCCCAAACGCGGGAACCAGACGATGCAGGCCTGCGTTCGTCCGCAGTGTCCTGGGCGGAAATAAAGTGAAATTAAGTCGCCAGTATCATTACGTAACGCAAAGAGGATACGGATGCGTGGAAGTCGGGATAACGTCAACATCAAGTGAATAAAACGTGGTTTCGGGAGAGCATCGAAGACGCTGCGGCGGCGTCTCACACCATTGGCGCCTCGCTGTCGAACGCCGGTGTGCGTCTTTTAAAAGGCGGGCGCCTGGAGTCAAAGCAGCCGGAGAGACTCCTCTTTCAAAAAATATATTTCTCAGCAACAACAAAAAACACTTTTCTATTTCTTTTTATATGTTAAACAGATCATGTAGATTAAAGTTTTGGCTATATCGAAAGTTGCGTGCACCGCTACCCACATTGCCATTTCTCAGTGCTTAAAGTCTCCGTAAGAGGGGAGGCGGGGGGGGGGGGGGTGTTGATTTAGATACACACAAAACCGACTTGATCAGTCTGTAAGTGTAACCCGGCATTTTTCTATGAAACAAGAGTGCCTGAACTTGAGTGCGGGGGAAATCAGGTCATGTCTTATTGCAGGAATCGATAGTTACGATTGTGGTTTTGTCAACGCCAAAAGTATAACGGGGGGTCTCAGACCCGCCGTCAAGATTTTTTGGGGGTCCGAAATCTCTAAAAGACCCATTTGACTTTTTCTAGCTCTCAATAAGGCCGTTTCTGCATATACTCCCGATTTTGTCATTTAATTAAAACTCAACAAAACGAGGCTTTAAAATGTTAACAAGAGCAATTCAATTATTACTTTTAAGAGAACAAAACAAAAAAGTATTGTAGTTAACACCCGACTCCAAGCTGACTAAAAGAATAAAGAAATCTCATAAACTTTCTTCTTTTTGGAGCACCTATTCGGACCCAAAATGTCGTCTTTCAATATTTGTATTCGGGTGTAATATAGGGTATATTATTAAGTAATTAGGCACCCACCTAAATTTGGGCGGTATGCAAACGTTTTTTCCAAAATGTTTTTTCTTAACTGCATGGGTTTTATGGAAATTCCAGAAAGTTAAACCATGATAGCAGACAAAATAAAATTAATTTTTTAGAAAAAAATATTTCCCTTCGAGTTTAGAGGCTTCTTTATCTAGATTAATTTTTTAGTACATATCTCAGACAAAAAATTGCCGCGTCTCCTCTGGCATGGAATGACCCTAAATGAAATGTCAGTTTTGTATTTCTGTATAATCCCCTGCCCTTATATAGCGTGCTCCTCCGTGCCTTGGCCGGTGAAAGTCGGCCAGGAATATTATTAAAATAAATAGATAAATAAAAATAGTAATAAATAAGTAAATAAGACGAATACGTGCAGCTCGCGTACCTGGGTTCCCAGCATTTCCTTTGGCTCTTGGGTAATTTGTCGAAAGGTCTATTCTCATATGAACATGGTGTAGGTGTACCAGCGCATAACAACAATTCTATTCTCATATGCTTCTCTCGGCACCTCTTCGTTTCATACCAACTCATGCATAAGAATGTCCCCTGAGCTCACTTTAACTAACAAAGGCGTGGTGCTCCTCTAGACGACTGTAGGCAGGACATGTGTCCTCCACCAAGTCTCTGCTCATGTCAACAAACGCTATTAAATACCCACTAGAGTTACTACATCGCGTTTCCGGCTATGCTTTCACACATATGAGGCACCAGCCCGTTTACCATACTTGTGATTCTGTATAAAAATGAAGCGAATAATTGATGATGCGATAACTCTGAGAAAACAGGCGCCGGGAACACGAAGGCGAAAGAAAAGGGACACCACAAAGCCGCTGTTTAACCACATCGTACAAGTGTGCATCGCCTTCAAAGGTAGCCCAAGGCACGCACGTAGGCCATGGGTGCAACCAAGCGTACCTCGATATTTTTTGTTTGTTGTTGTTTCCCACAGGTAACAAGTAAATTGTGCCGCTGCCCTTCACCGACTACTCTAATATCAGTTTGGCAGTCAGAGATGTTTCGTGAATCACTTTGAAGTGACGTTGTGTACTCATGGCGCGAGGACCACTTTGAAACAGTGATTCATGGTGCTGATCAAACAACGAAGCTACTGCTTGCGCCTTCACCGCCATGCAGCAATCCGTGCGTGCATAGTCACAGCTTTACCCAACTTCCTTAAAATGTGACTTCCACTTCCCCTTCATCGTACTATTAAACTTCTGTTCGCTCTGGTGTTTTGAACGGCGGCCTTTCGCAACAGTCGGCAAACTATTTAAATCATTTGTCTTTATTCATCGCCATGCTTTTGCTCTTACGCCCTTTCTGCACATGTCACTATTCCAGTAAGAAGGATAATACTCTGCAGAAGCAGAAAAGTCCTCTACCCCTTCCTGCCCCCCCCCCCCAAAAAAAAACAACAACATTGTAGCGATTTTTATTTTTAAAGTTATATAATGCATAAAATGCATTATAGGGAACTTGTGAGGGGATTGGTGTGTCACGTTACGTATGTTTTATGGTGGCATAGGTCACGTGACGTCGATTTGCCCCGCTAAATTTAGCGGGGATACTGGATTGGTGTCTAGGTCACAAGACGTGAATTTTCCCGCTAAATTTAGCGGGTAACCGAATGGGTGTATGGGTCACGTGACGTCAATTTCTCGCTAAACTTAGCGGGGAAACTGAGTTGACGTATTGGTCCCGTGCCGCCAATTTCCCCAAGATCTACAGGTCACGTGACGCCACTTTCCCGCCAAATCTAGCTGAGTAACTGAATTCATGTATAGGCCTCGTGATATCAGTTCTCCGCTAAATTTTGCGGGAAATATACGGACGAACGGTCGGACGGACAAAAATATGGGTTTGGGAAGTAACGTTAAAAAGCGTTTCATGCTTTAAAAAAATTACGTTTTAAAAAAAGGCACAATCTGTCTCACAACGCTACAAAAACGTTCACCACAAAAACAGGAATCTTGTAACTTTTGAAAAGACCGCTGGACGGCGGCATTCGCCCAATTAGGACATTCTTCAAACGTCAGACGGCGAGTGGATATCTAAAGAGAGTCGCTAAAAGGCATTAAACACATTTTATCTCAGACAAAATCTACACGGGCCTTCGTGATAATACAAAAAGGAGAGGCATCCAGCTAAGCCCAAAAACTTGTTTCGGAGTTAATTATATTCTTTCCATTTATTTCGTCTACTCGCATCCACCAAAACGTAAAACCAAAGTTTAAAAAAAAGATTAAATATTTTTGCTTTCAGCCCGTTTTTTTTTGGCGTTTAACATATAAAATACCAGCGGGGCCACCCGAGCATATGAGGGAAAGCCTTCGATGGTTCCGGCGTCTCCGTGAGATAACGGATGGCAATGGCGACGCCGGGAATCTCGGCCCACCGCTCTTCCGTCTCGAGATGGCATCAGGCTCTCGACGAGTGCGCGAGTCAAACGAGCTGCAGACAAGGGAGAGCTTGCCGCGGTACCCTTTACTGCGGTTCACCGCATGGTGGACAGCACAGGACGCTGCTGAGCCACCGAAACCATTCGAACGCCGTGTAAATTATACATGTTACTCGAAAAAAAAAGGAGTCGCGTACAAGTACAATTACTGCTGGTTAAAAGTATTTAATTAGATTACTCAATTACTTGATATGATAAGTAATTGACCGTTAATTGAAAAAGTTATCGTTACTTTTCCAATGCTTAAAGTTTTTAAAACGGCAGGTTTTTTTTTCGGCCGTTTAAAAGCGGGTTTTTTTTTATTGACCTTCTGTATTGGATGAATATTGGATTGGAAGCGGCTGATCACAAGCTGCTTGCCAATCCACCAATCTTGGTAGACCATATCCTCCTGTCAGAGAGGCATGGTTCGTGTACACCTATACGTAGGAAACGTGTAGAAACAGAGGGCGTCATTAAATGGGGGAGGGAAAACAATACTGGTTACAATTAATGAAAAAACGGTTAAAGTACAGGCGAGCTGGTGGATATTTACCATGTTGGAACTTAACCCAAGACTGGGATAGAAACAGAAACTAATAGTAGAAGGGACAAAACAAGTAAAGAAGAGAACGTCTCAAATGAGACGTTCTCTTCTTCACTTGTTTTTGTCCCTTCTACTTTTAAGTTTCTGTTTCTACCCCAGTCTCGGGTTAAGTTCCAACATGGTAAAGGTTACAAGTAATGTTAGTAGTACTTCCCAAAGGTAATCAGATTAATCTTGCGATTACTTCGTAAGAAAATAAATCAAATGATCTCAAAATTACGCTAAAAATATCGATTACAAGTAATTTGATTACTTGTAATGAGTAGCGCACAAGTCTGGTTACGTGACTTGACCTTCGGAAGAGGCGCAGCGAAGCACGGTGCGCGTAGTCACGTGTTACGTTCACCGCACCGGATTGGCTGTTTAGCGATACCCCGAGTTTCACACATATGCAGGGCTGATAAACCTGGCGATCTTCCAGAGCCTTCCATTCTCTCGAGCTCCCCTCCCTCAGTGCGCACAGGTGGGCGAGCCACTCCTCGCCTACCACACTCCTCCTCGCCTACCCTCTGGTCACACGTGACCTTCCCGTTAACCAATCAGCATCGAGCTTCGTGGCCACGCTTATCAGGCTTCACTCCTTAGGCTTCCCGAAATGCTGAGCACCTAGCCAAAGAACGTTTCACGTTAAAATCATTCTCGCTGAATGGGTTTTAGGAGGCGAGATATCAGCTGCCGCCTTACCGTGCATTCTGAATGGGACATTTTCAAGTCAGGTGACGTCCAAACAAATATTGCAGTTGCCTTTAACCTTATTTTGTTGACAAAAAAAATCTCTAATCGCCAAGTCTTCGATAATTTTGATATGTACCTTCTTCGTAGAAAATTCGAGATTGAAGGAAGTCACTTATGACCGTCATCTGTGCACCTATTGCTCTCAACCAGTGCATTGATCTCGGGCAAAGTGCGCCGATATGCGCTTTTTATTGTTTCAAAATTCGGCGTACAGCTTTTTTCTCGCTTTTTTATCTAAAAATCAAAATTTCCTTGTCGTTGTTTTTTCGTTAAAAGTGTATCACTGTCACATAAAAGTTTGCTTTTTCGTGCGCGTGAGGCGTGGGGTACCTTTTCAACCCAATCTAAATGTACAATAGTCTGACAGCTAAGTATTTGGACATAAACTGCAACAACAAGATTCATACAAGAAATAGCCTTTTCCGTTGTCAAAGTTACATGTGCAACATGAAATAAAATAAAGGAACTAGCGCGGAGAAGTGCAGTCGAGGCAGATACCGACATCATTGGTCATCTATATGCCACTAATTTATCTGACTGGAAAAAAAACATGCACTATCAAATTTTTATTTATGCACCTCCATCCTTCTCTCACTTTTAAAAATTCCCACTGAGCATATACACTTAAAACAGGCAAGCTGATGCGAAGTGTTCTACTAACCCAAGCGTAAGAAAAACAAATTGCACCACGTTTTATAGCTACGCATACTTCAGACACTCAGAAAACTCTGCTTGCAATACTTGTCTCGTCATTATAGCTCTGTAAGCACGTTATGAAAATGACCGTATACGTTGAGAAGTTGTAGGAGATTTGGGACTTTACACATATATAGAGTCACAAATTATGGATAACCTGCGTATCATAAATCCAAGCACGTGGTCCATTTTTTGTTGTTGTTGATAGAATCAAGGAATAGATGTATGACACACACCCCTATGATAGAGACTTGTTCATTCTAAAGCCGAAGTTCAAAGAAAAAAACTGGTAAATTTTATGCATTATTTATGTCAAAGCATTTACCTGCTAGGTTTCACAGGTTGTGCACAACCTTGTTGCGCCAGCGCTAGTGCAATCAGAACACTTTCGCAAGCTATGCATACAACTCATATAGTGCTCATTTTTTTCCAGTATTTTCAAGTAGTTTATTAATACGTAGAAGAAAAACTGCCATTCCCTGTTGTTCGTAAATAAAGCAAAGTTCTTGTCAGAGGATACATACACACGCCGTGTCCCGGTCTCTCCTTGCCCTCGCTTTCTTGCAAGCATTCACGAGTTTTTAAACACGCAGGCAAGATATACGCTCCTCACAAGCAAACAGAATGCTGTCCCCTCTCCGCCAGGAACATCTTCCGAGCTGCCTATCTCTTGAATCATGCTTGAAGAGCGACCGAGCAATCTTTCCAAACCCGAGTCACAATCCGTCAGCTGAGAAACCCTCTTCTTCCCCTATTTTTGGCACTCAACATTTAAACTCTTTTTTTCCCCTTCCTTCTTCGCAGCCCCGCAAACCTCCTAGGTGAGAGGGATGGGGGCCTAGATGCCCCACAATAAAAATAACCGATGTCAGATGCGTTCTTTTTGTAGCACAAAAAGTTAAAACACAGGTATGCCGCGAGAGGGTGCGTGGGAAGCAGCGACGCAGTTCTTTAGCCTCGGTTCACATGCAGGCACAACACACCTCCGAAAATAACCTTCTTTTTTGTTGTCATTTCCGCCAAAACAAAACATCAGGAGGATGCGAAGGATTAAATAACCGTCTCAAGCTTGCGACAAAAAAAAAAGCATAAAAAATAAATGAAGGCGCTTTCCTTCCGGAAACAAACCTTACACGCTGCAGAAATTAGTGCACCTTTTCATGCACTCGCTCAACTTTTTACTCGATCTTTGAGGGGAGACCGCAAGACCACACAAAGACTCTGATGTATAGGGGGAGATAGTAGCATACGCACAGATACACAGGGGGATGCGGGTTTTAGATTGTCGTTCAACTGAAGTATTCCCCCTACTGTAAATAAAGATATTATGCCTTGTCTCACTCATTTTCGAGCGCAAGAAACGCAACAACAGTACGCATTTATTTTTTTCGTTGTCTGGTTGCTTTACCTAACCACCTTTACGATCACGCAAAAAAAATATTGTCTTCGACTTTAGTGTTGTAGGCGTTACCGAATAAAAATAACGAAACGTTACTTGTTACTGGCAAATAAAACGAACGCGTTACCGTCCTACGTTAACTCAAAATAAAAGGAACCGGTTACCGCTACTGGTGAAAAAGTAATTACTTTTGCGTTACTTTTTAAATTATGATTTAAGACGTTCTACTGTTTTGACGGCACAGGTATGCATTAGCTTACATATCAAGAAACGCTATGTTCATTCATGCACTGAACATAATTACCTTATCTTTTTTACGGGTTCACCTAAATACTCAGAAGAAAAAACGCACAAAGAACTGCAAAAATACATAAATTCACATGGCTCAAAGCCTAGAAACACTCCACACACACAAAAAAATCAAAGTGTCATTTCTTTTTATGTATTTGGGAATAATAAGCAACCAGTAACGTAACTACGTTACCTCTTACTCAAAATAAGAAACGTAAGTACGCTGCCCGTTACTGTTCTCAAAACGTAACGAGTACGTTACGCGTTACCGCAAAAAGTAACGCATTGCCGGTAACGTCGTAACTACTAACGCGTTGCCGTCAACACATGCTTTCGAGACACGGTGACGTTCCAGTCCCCAACAGAGTCAGTTGAATCGTTATGTGCGATCCAGAAATACTATGTGAAAACGTTCCGTCGATGTCAGACAGAACAAAATGTTCGCCACCGGGCCATACAGAAGTGCCATGCTGTTGTACTCAGACTCGGGAGGAGCAGCGACTAACAATGCAAGAAATATATATGTCATTAAAAAAAAAAAAAAAAGACCGCTTTGCAGAGCTATTGTTTTATGTTGACTATTTTCTTCTCTAAAGATTCCTGATAAACATACGCTTTAAGAACAAAGAAGTCTATAAAAACACGCAGCGTTTTGATCAAAGGCATTCGATGGCGAAACGCGTGTAGAAATACACAGAGAGAGGGGCAAGTTTTCCTCTCGAATCTGAGCTCAAATCTCTGCGTCCATACGTTTCGCGGTCACGCTTATGCATAATCCCAAGACAAAACGGTGCCCCGAACAATTTAGAACTCACGCCAAACAACGAGAGAGAAAAGAAAACAACATAAAGCGCAAGAATCCTCGTTTGAGTAAGCTTGGAAAGAATGCGGAGACATTTTTATCGCCAGCGATATCGAACAAATAAAAAATTGTAATCTACCGGGTGACTCGTATTAAGTGACCTATCCGTCGGTTTAAATGTATACCTATACAAAACAAGAGAGTATAGACCGCGATAGCGGAAACACAGGTAGAGTCACGTATTTATCGGTATCCCCGGTTAGAGTTTACAAGCGCAAGGTTGTATTTTGTTTCAACGCATATACTCCGCATTTAGTCCCACTTTGGCAGGAAGCTTTGGGGGATCGGTGGCTGAGTTTAGCGCACCGCAGCTCGGAGCAAGTGGAGCGAAAGCTTGCGCCGCAGAACCCAGGAATCCTGGGTTCAAACCCCACCCCTGCCCGTTTCAATCTGGATGAGCATCGTACAGACGTGCGGCCGTGTATCACCACTGCATGATGCACGCTGAAGAGCCCAGGTTAGCTGTTGTACTGCACTGGCTAAATTGCTCACCATACAGCGGAGGCCATCCACTGGGGCTGACTAACTCCCCGCAGGGTAAACAAACAAGCACATCCACATAATTATTACCTGAAGCTTTTGCCGTAACTCCAACTCGAGTGAGTTAAATGGGCAGATATAAGAACCTCACGAATGTCCTTCTGTTGGTTGCAACTATTGAATCCGTAAGTATGAGAATTGACCAAATAAGAGAACCACTGCATCAACACACCAACACAAAAAGAGACGTCAGCTAAAACCTTTTCTGGCAAATAACAGATGCTCCGGTTGTTTCGTTGTCTCTCCAAGGCTAATCCAATCTAGCCAAGAGTCCGCGCGGTACCGTCACCGAAACCGTCCATCGAACTTACGCGACGTCCCCAAGGGTCGCGTTGCTCGGACGTGACCGCGAACGGACTCTCGTCTTTCTAGAGGGTCCCGAAGGGTCGGGACTCTTGACTCTTCCTGGCCACGAACGTCAGATAAAGATGCGAACCTTATCTGCGCAATCCCCCGGTCACTTCTGCCGAACGGAAAGCTTATTCGCGAGAAGCCATGAAACCTGCCTAGCTAATCCTCCGTACCCAGAGCCAGCGTTTCTCGAAATACTCGTGCCGAAAAATAAAACAAGCACGGAACGCCAAAGTGGTCTCTAATTTCGGGTTTTATTTAATGTTGTACAACCTTACAACGCGGTTTTCTTCTTTTTTTTGCGATCTTTTGCTTTAGGAATAAATCTTTACCACAGATGCATCGTGTCATTTATCGGAAAACCGGGAAGCATCGTATGTTGGCTCGTAGAACATGACATTTCAACCAAATATCACGCCTGTTATAGTACAGTCACCAACAAAACTTGCGTGTCGTAGCAACGTTGTTTCTCTGACTTGGGAAAGTTTCGACTTAATTACATCGTTTCAAAATGGTATACTTTTTTATTTCAAAAAGAAAGTTGTGTGTTTATGAATGAGGGAGGATGTGGCAATGCTTCTATAGACCATTCCAATATTTACAAGTCCTCAGCCCAGCACGAGCATGCTCGTTGATTCGGAAAGCGAGCAAATCACGCGCCATAAGCACGAACAATGAAGATGGAAGCAGCCAGGAGCCATTCTTTGGAAAGCTATATTGGCGACGTGCGCGATCGAAAGCGTCGCTGTGATCGGCCTTCCACGATTGGCCGAATGCTGACTATGACGTCAGCAAAGGATTTCTCATCGACGAAAATGAGAAGAATGGAAGAACTTCAATTTCGACGGTGTTGGTACTGTTGCTTTAAGAGCGCAATTATTTCAAGCTTCCACCATGCTCCTTACAAACACCATCGAACTTGTTGTTCGCAAGGTAATGACGTCACGAAAGGTAACCATAGGAGGGCGCCACTAAAACATCTCGCCGCTAATAGGGTGTATTCACTAACGGCCACAGCTGTGTGCGCGCAACTGCTCAGCGGGTGCTGGCGGCAAGATTCTGCAGTTCCTTTGCAACGTTCATTCCGCACCATCAAGATTGCCGGTTTTAGCAGCCTGTTAATTTGACCTCGTTCAGAGCATGCGCTCTAAACATCGCCCTCAGATGTGGCGTCCAGTGAATACCCCCATAAACGTGAGTGTGTACAGAGGAAGTTCGGTTGAAAGGTGTAGCGACAGCAGCGGGACCGCCACCAGGGCCGCCTACTCGGTCTTCTACCTCATGAATGCAAGGCCTCCGGCGCGCATTTACACACGGAGAAACTGGACATTCCGACCAAATATTACTGGCAATGATGGTTCAGGTTTTCTTGTAATTTATATAAAAACTACGCCATTTTTAAAGATAATTCGGGTGTAGTTCTTGAAATATATAGAACGCTCCCAACCTCTACATGCTCTTTCATTCATTCGTTCATTCATTCATTCATTCATTCATTTGTTTATTTTCTGTGCTCATGAACAGCTTGACGCCTTGGTAATGATGCACAACAAAATGTTCACAGGCTAGTTACAAAAGTCTTAAAACCTACGAAATTTGGGGTAAAAACATCAATATCTGCTCCCCTGAGGGTATTGTAGAAGTGTTGAATACGGGTCATGGGACTAATTTGGATGATGTGATTAACATGGAAAGTCGGAGAAACCCGCAAAACTCGACTCGGAACGTGAATATTAATAGCAGATGTGAGATCTGGACAATCAATTAATTCATGAATACATTTGTACAGGAAAACAAGATCGCGCTCACACCGTCTAGAACTCAAAGTAGGGCATTTG
This sequence comes from Ixodes ricinus, assembly GCA_037355805.1. Lineage (NCBI taxonomy): Eukaryota > Metazoa > Arthropoda > Arachnida > Ixodida > Ixodidae > Ixodes > Ixodes ricinus. Next base: position 70,266 of record JAZHYW010011931.1, read on the forward strand.
CATCGTTCCAACAGTCTCGCATAAGAATAATAAACAGTACGACCAATGTAACGATCGTAAACAATTTGAAAAAAACACTTTTGAACATCTTCAATCATCTCTTGGCTCGTAGAACTAATACCATTCCAGACTACAGAGGAAAACTCCAGCTTGGTTCGGATTAACAAGAAATATAACCGTAGAATACAAGTTGATGTGGAGAACTCACGCGTGATTCTAGAAATTACTCCCAGCTTCCGCAAAGAGTCATTTATAAGGTTGTTAACATGTACATTAAAGTGTAACGAAGAATCTATGTATACACCAAGATCATGCGTGCACTCGGCTCTTTGCAGGGGATCATTGCCAATCTGGTAACAAAAGTTTATTTCTTGTACCTTTTTACACAAAGACATAATAACGGTTTTAGAAGCATTGAGCGTTAGCATGATCTGACGACACCAAATGCACACACGCCTACCATCCTCCATAAGTTTTTCACAGTCTTCCAAGGATATGATCTGCATAAACAACTTGACATCATCCGCATATTGCAAGATGACTGAATTGCGAACAATTGAGCTCAAATCATTAACAAAACATTGAAAAAGATTGGCCCAAGTATGGAGCCTTGCGGCACACCCGAAGAAGAAACATAAGGCAGGGAGTGATGTCCAAGAACACGGACAAAAATGTGTCTATTAGACAAATAATCTAGAAACAGGAAACAAAGGGAGGTACTCACACCGTAGGATTCTAGTTTGTGTACAAGGAGCGAATGGTCTACCAGATCAAAAGCCTTAGAGAGGTCAAAATATGCAACGTCTACCTGTCCACGTTGACACACAGTAGGTGAAACAAAATTTAAAAAGACACCAGTTTTGTCTCAACAGACCTTCCACGCATAAAGCCGTGTTGTGAAGAGCTTATCTTATGCTTAAAAAGTTTGAAATGCGCTCAAATAAAACAATTTCATAGATCTTAGCAAAGGGGGATAGCAACGACACAGGTCTGTAATTTCTTACATCATCCGTTCTGCCATTCTTATGTACTGACACAGTGATAAAGTTCTTCCACGGGGAAGGAAATGTCAGGCTCTGCAACGACAAGTTAAAAATATGCATTAAGACGGGCGCAAAAATAGAGGAGTATCCTTTAACAATGAAGCTTGGAATGCCGTCAAATGCAACTGATAACTTTGGCTTCAGTTTTCTGATAGCAAGTTCAATATCAGTGATTTCAAAAGATAAAATTGAAAGGTGATCCCTGGCATTATCACTGATCGCTAGGCACAGCCAGTCCAGTTTGGCCGCAAGAATAAACAGAAGAAAAATAACTCGCGAATGCATTTGATACATCTTCGGGCTCAGACAGCATATTACCAAACAAGTCAGCTGTGTTTATTGATGACTGAGCAGTAGTTATGCGATCCTTTACATATCGCGCAGGAAAGCATTGGGTCACGATTTAGCTACGTGCTACTGACTCACGGTGCAATATTTATCGCGCTTTAGCAAGGTGAGCTAGCCCTCGTGCAGGACTGCGCGCACCGGTAGCTGTAACAGCGCTGCAAAATGCGTCTATGATACCATATAAATGGAATGTTGAGTGCCCTGAATGACTACCTGCATAGCGGCGCAGTAAGCAAACAGGCTACCTGCGTAGCCCGTGTGGTATAGCGCGTTATCGCGCTTGTCTGCCACGCAGAAGGTCAAGGGTTCGAAGCCTTCGATTTCTGGCCGCCCTGCACATTTTTGTTGACGCTGTGATGTGATGTTCTAGTGAATTCGAAAACCGCCTCGCTTGTTCGAGGTGCGAATGTTCTACGCGTCGAACTTTCTACGCCGATTATTCCAGAAGCCCACGCGTGTACATAAGGGGTTTCGCGTGGGGAACCGAAGTCAGTTTTCGCCCCAGCGTTCGACTCTGCTGTCACGCCGACTTCGACGCCCGCGACGCTCTGCTTTCTTCTGTTCCCTTTTTTATATTTTGGGCACAAGTTCGCCCCATTAAACGTTTAGTTTCTTCAGTTACTATCGCCTCATCACTTGTCATTCGTGACAATATTTCTTATGACAATGCAATTTTTTTCTTAGAACTGATCTAAGCTCCTTGGAGTACCAGTGCGGATAATGACTTCTGTAAGGACGCTTTTTTGCTTTGCTAGGTGTCGCACCTTCAGTATTGCGACAAGTAAAAATTTAGTGTTTTTATTTACTTTTTTAACTTTTATTAAAGAAAACAAGAGCATTAACTCATATTTCCATAAATAATTAGTTTTAAGCACATAGTTGAAGCAAAACAAGTACGAGTATGTACAGTACCACACCTTCTAAATAAAAACGTACAAACCACTTAGTTTCCAAAAACATGAAAAATATACTGTACTTAACTCACAAAACTTAGAAGAAAAACTTACTACTTAACTTAATAAGACTTTTGGTGTAAAAGCTGAAAATAAAAGTTACGCTAAGAGCACTCAAGCCAAACAAAATCAAAGACAAGAATTCAACAGTGCCAGTCATCAAACTCGCCCCCCCCCCCCTTCCCTCCCCTTCAATGTCCGAAACTCTTCCTACCGCCTCACCGTCCTTCGTCTTGTTTTCCGAGCCCGAGCCTGAACCCTTTGGCGCTCGCGCTTTCATCCCCCCCCGCCTTTTATTCCCGGGGGAGCATAAAATGTCGGGTTGCACCGAGCGCGTATCTCTCCATTTCCAAGTTCAAGGTTATCAATCCTTCCCCAAAAAGGGATCAGCATCAAAAGCGTTTCTCCTCCGTCGAGCTCACGCACACACCACGCACACGCACATTATTTATATTATTTTCCGGCGGCACCCAACGACGTTATATAACAGAAGGAAGGGGAAATCCCACATCGTATCCGTTTTCTTTCGTTATGCGGCAGTATTTTATCCCAACATTTTTTTTTCTTCTGTTCCCGTTTCGGTTACGTTTGAGAATTCGGGAACCCTTTAGGAAGGATCGCGGATACATCCGCGGACGTGGACGGGCATCCACGAACGCACGCACGAATGTTTTTATCTGGGGGCCTCAGACGTCTCGACAGATTTCTTGCTCCCCATTCTTCGCCGAACCAAAATAAATGCGTAACAAGCAGACAACTTAACCGTTCCCAAGCTTCGAAACTTCCTCGCTACACAAAGGGTAATACAGAACGCACAGACTCGCATAAAAACAGACACACACACAAAACCGAACAAAGCAGTCTTCAGACGGACTTTTTTTATGTCTCTCGCGTAAGCTCTCCTTCTTTAAAAAAATATACATAGACGTACACTTTTTATATCCACTCAGTCCCAAGGTTCACTGCCAAAATTTATTTCGTGCCCTAAGGCGCCTTCCTTCTTCTTCTATTTCTTTTTTATAATTTATTTATTCTCGTACACCTTATTTTTTAAGCGTTATTAGTTTTCGCTCGATCCTTCTTCGCCTTCCTAACCCTCTTTTCGAGGCTCCCACATTTTCTCAAAACCTTTTCGAAACACCCCCCCCCCTTTTCCTTATTTTTTATTAGTGTTACTTTTTCAGCCATTTTCCCCTTTTCGAGACGGTGCATGCGATCCCAAGCTTCGGCATATCTCTCTAACCGATCCTACTTTATGCCCCCTTCCTCGCTTTGCCCTCCACACATACGCACACACACGCACATCGACTCGGCGTTATTTTTTATGCGCTTGCCATACGTTCCCTAGTACGCCCTGACATTTCTTCTTTTTTTGTGTATTTTATTTTTATGTTTTACGTGTTTCGACATACTTATTCTATTATACTTTTTCAACAAATACGTCGTGGACAACAAGAAGAAAAAGAAAAAAAGGACGTCTCGGCTTATATATGGAAATGCGCGTTCCGTCAAACAAATTTTATTTTATTTTCGCTTCCTCGATTAACGTCACTTTTTGTAATGCTTTCTCGTCACACGGAGCACACGCGGGCAGCACACAGAGAGCGTTCTTTGTAACCAGTGCGTCGTAGAAGAGAAACGCTCGGCCTAAAAACTGTCTCTTTCGGCAAAAAAAAAAAAAGATACGAAAAAGATGTCCTTTAAACTAAAGTAGTCTTGAGAGAAAAAGTTTAGTATACGAGAGAGAGGGAGAGAGAAGGAGGGTGAAAAGGAAAAGCAGCTGAGAAGAACATACCCCTTCTTTATCGGTCATAAACATGAAGGATATGCTCCTCGGGTTGTGGGAAGACTCTTTTCGGGAATGCGTGTCTGGAGAAAAAATACATATACGTATTTCTCCTTCCAAGGGAGAATTACTTCTCCGGGGAGCGTTTTACCGCCCTATTATAGGCGAGGTTCAAGAGAAGCATTTGACTGACATTTATAAGTTTCTTCTAAACATAAAACAAAACACAAACAAGCCTTCTTTTTAATTAACCGAAAAAGAGCACGAGAAGATGCAGAGAGTGAGAGAGAGAGAGAGAGAGAGAGAGAGAAATGAAGAGAAGAGAGATCAGTTTTTGTATAAAAGTGTATAAGCATGCGTGAAAATGAAGAAACCTTCGTGGTCTGCGACTTGTTTTCAGATATCTCCAAAGCATACTTAATGTACCAGTGCTGACAACTGCAACAATGTGGCACTCCTGAAGGACGTTAGATGGTTTGCAGCCACCCATTTGATGGACTGCATTTAAATAAAAGTATAACGAGAGGTATAGCTCTCTGTGACCCTACGCTCGTCGTTGCTCACGATTTGTTCCCGCGGCCGTCGGAGGCGACGAACAATATATCACGCAGTTCGCGAGTTGTAGCGTTTTCTGTACATCTTCACGATAATTTATTGCAGATATGATAAACTAACGTCAGGTTCGGGGGTCAGAGGTGCACGGACTTTCCGGTTCTTGGTCGAGGACGTACTGTTCTGAGAAATGTGCGTAGACGTCGCACTATCAACTTTGCATGCCTCATTCTAATGCACGTTTCTTGCGGGTTTAGTTAAGAGCTTCATGATTAGAATGGCATCAAGCTTTCTTAACTAAAAAAAACAAATAGATATGCCAGAATTGCAATCTACGAAAAACTATAAGTGGGGATCGGACTTGAATCAAGTACTTGTAAAATTGTCCGCAGGCATAACTACTATGAACTAACCAGGTTCCAAAGCGTTTCCGAACTCTCCGATGGCCACAGAAGATTCTTAACCAACTAATGGCAATATTGTTTTATGCATAAATACTATACACAGTTTAAGAAAGGCGTATTTACTTACCAGAGGGAATAAAAAAGCAAAAACATTGCAGCTTGAAAGTCCGGTGCGAATAAGTGATTCTCATAATCAAGAACAGAAAAATTAGATCAGCCGCCACTTCAGCAATAAAACAATGGTACATATGACAGTGCGCATAATACGGATAACTATTTTCGCTGACAGTAGCACGAGGCACGGAAAGTTTCAGAGGTTGAATACAACTTGTATCTAGAAGGACTTCGACAACTTCTCGAACAGCGTGCGTTAATCCAAAGCTAATTTAGACCCACATAATCTTTTTTTTAAATAAATATATAAAAACAGGCAGGATTTGAGGCTAGAGGAACTTATGTTGGTCATGGAACTCGCGTAGCATTGTGAAGCGCTGCAGTTCCTAAACAGGCGCCACACGAGAAGTTAAGTAACATCAGCCACGGCCAGTGTTTTCCTCGCTACTTCCATCACTTCCAACTTTAACTCTGAAGCACGGCTTCCTATGTTGTTCTTTGCGATTCCCTTTGTTTTAGTGTGCCCTGAGCACGGCCAGAATCATATCATGCTCTTGGAACTACCTATCCTCCAGAAAAGATCGCCGAAAACTGTAATAAACTAAAAACTGTAATTTCAATACCCAATGTAAGGACAGAACGAGCGGGTTGGTAGGGATAATTAAACTTGCGGAAGAAAAACGAGAAGGGTTTTTCTTCCGCAAGTTTAATTCAATACCCACTTTGTGAAGATTTTAAATCAAAATATGCATATCAGTACTGGTATAAACTGCTTGAAACTTGCCGAAACGTCTAGACAGGAAAAATCGGTACGGAATAAATTCAGTAGGACAGTCGTCTTTTTTAGTAAGCAAACCGCGAAAATTTTGAAGATGATGATCGTGCGAGATATGATCACAACGCAGACTTCGGTGAATTCGACCGAAGTAATGGCACAAGGACACAGGTCGACGTTCTGTGCCTCCTCGGTAACGTAATACGCGCGAACGACGTGATCAATTTTGCTCTCGGGTTCACAAACCGTATATGGTCTAGATGCGTACTCACTAAGACAACCCGCGTAAGGTCTATTTATCCTCGCGCGTGGCAGTAGCCAGTCGTCGACCACTGTTTCAGGCTTACCTTTAATGCTCTTCAAACTTCCAGTCCCCGCATTCGTTGCACGCTGCAGCCTTGTCCGCAACCAACCTAGAAATAAAGAATATGAAACCCACGAGTGAGTCTGTGAGGTACTCGTTTTTCACCTCATATTTCCTATATACGATGCTCTCGCCATATCAAGTTAATTATCTGTGTTTGTTTGTGTGTGCGTGTATCTTGCGTGGTCGTGCGTGTGTGTGTGGTGCGTATGTGTGTGTGTGCGTGCGTGCGTGTGTGTGTGCGTGTGTGTGTGTGTGTGTGTGTGTGTGTGTTCTGGATCTTTCAAAACATGTTTCGTGGTCTTTTCTGGTTCTTCGCGACGGCTTCGGAAGAAGCGGTTGTTAGTCGAGTTATACCATGCCAGAAATACTTCTCGGTTACATATCGTTGTTAACGGATTAGGGCGACAGAACTCGTGGCAGCCTGACAAAACGTGACATTGTGTCACGTTTGTCTCGGGCTAAATTCTTTGCGATATTTTGGTTGTTTTTGCTAGCGGGCACGCGTGTGCTTTGACATGCGTTTATAGCATAATAGAACTTCGACCGTGCCCGTCTGGTTAACATTTCCGCCTCAACCTCTCGAAACGACGCGTCCAGAATTGTCCAAGACTCTTCCACGATTCAAGCGATGATCAAATGATTTCGCTACTCTTTGTTGCGACTACGACATTAGGCACCCATTCTTTCGTTCGCACGCGCCACTGAAAGCGTTCCATATAAAGAACACAATCCGCATTCAGAAACACAACGAAGTGTTAGCGTGTGCCGTGCCTCAAAAGTGTATTTCCCTGTTCTGATATTCTCTACAGTGTGAAGCAACCCAAGACGGAGGGAATACGAAGGTTGACACCAAGAGCAGATTTAGCTGTTATTAATATTTCTTTGGACTTATGGGGTAGCCGGCGCCAATTCAAAGGCTACCAACCTCTCACATTCTTCGTCTTTCCTTTTTTTTCCATTTTTTATTTCATTTCTTTTTTCGTTTAGGCGTCTTTTGTTTACCAGCTTGAGGACAAAGCCGATAACTCACACTAATGTACGCACAGCACGCTTGGTACTCAATATATTACATGTAGTATATACTCCCTTAGGCCCGCTTTAGACAAGGCAATTTTCCCGCACATTTCGGTGTTGCTGGCGAGTTGTTCCCTAGCTTTCCCTAGATCATCGCGCTGCAACACGAATAGCTGGGATCGAGTCTGGCTCGTAACGGACGACGAACTCGAGCAACGCGCAGACGCTTGAAGCGGCAGCAGCCAATCAGGGACGTGATATTTTCACGTGATACCCCAGTGGCGGTGAGGATGACAACTAAAGACTTGGTTCTGCTTTGAAATTGATCGTTTTTTGGGAATATCTCGTTTAAGAAAGATAAGTTATGTTTCTCAAGGCCAGTTAAAAATATAAAAACACGTTTATAGCGCGTAACTGTAAGAAATTTTAAATTTAATGATGATGATGGAAATTCGTAACAATTAGATTGCTGCGTGTGAACGCAGGAGTCCCGGCCCGTGTTGTTGGTGTTGCGACGTCAAGCTGCTGGGAGAAATTTCCCCGTCTGAAGTGGGTCTAAGGATATCTTCGCACATTTGTAGCCACTTGAAAATAGAAAATAAAAATAAAAAATCCCGGGGAAAAAACCTCTAAAAAGTTGGTGTTTTAATGGAAATATTGAACAAATAAATTAAACAAGCAATTGGTTCGACGAGAGATTTGTGGGTTTGCCATGAGCACCTCTTACTTAAAGGTAACTGTTCGTGTTATTAGTTTTATTACTGTTAAAATCAACAGACTCTGAGAAAAATACATACGAAAAAGTAACCGGATAAAATAGGCCGTTTTCTGGAATATTTATCTAGGTCGTTGCATGAAGATGCTACACGAAGAACCGATTGTTGTCTTCACCGAATACAAAACGCAACCAGTTTCTGTAAGGCCATTTAGGTTTCCCTGTTATTACTTCGCTCGACTGGCTGTTCATGAACGAAACAGAGCTGTACGTGCAGTATATTTATATACGGTCGCGCAATATTTTAGATTTAACTAAAATATGACAGCTTGACTTTTTTTTTCTTTTGCTTCTGGTATTTGGTGACATTAATTCTTGCAATGTGTACACCGGGCAAGTCATGGTTGTGTAAGTGGATTCCTCAACTCCTCGCCTCGGGGCTCTGCCGCATTCTTCCCCGCCTTTCACGTTCCGGGTAAGGACAGACCTGCACGAAGAGAGCCAGCACGTGCTCGCACAGAACTGGAACCCAGCTCACGTTGGAGCGATGCGCGGAAAGGGGGTGTTGATGAATCACGCGCCACAAGACGCAAATAGATCGTGCGGTAATTTCTTTTTCCCGTCGCCACTCTCTCGTTGCGAACAACAACAACAACTCCTCTGTCGGTGCGCTCCATTAACGTCGGTACACGCGTCTCAAGTTTGTCATCGCGCAAAAAAAAGAACCTGAGTGTTCTTCGTAGAGAAAACACGGACCTGCAGCACCTTTCTACGCCCTCCTTTAATAACGAACGTCGTCCCTGCCTTGCAGAACGCGGGACTCGAAACAAGCTCTGAACGATGCCACCAAATCTCAGGTTCCTCGGTTAATAGTACACGCGTTTTTTGTTCGTTTGTCAAGTTTTCCTTGTGTTCTATAGGTCGATAGCCTCGTGCTAATGCAGAGCGCGGAAACCAACTAAATCCACACTGTGGATGAGCCACACTAGAGAAGCTAAAACCACGACAAATTAATTTCAGGAGCTGCACGCCGTTGCGTGCAGTCGACACCAAGCGTGTCTCCGACCCAACTATTAATAACATATCTCCTACACGGCCCATGTCAAAAAGGCAGTGCAACGATATTGGGTAGATATGTTTCTCATTTTGCACAAGCTTAGTGGCACTAGTGGGACCCAAGTATAGTCGCACGCAACCCACTCACCAAAGAGCTTCTTTAGTCGCCTGGTAATTTCAGGGATTAAAGAGAACGTTTTCTCTCAGTCTCTCCTTCGCAATACTTGACGACGAAGTTGTAGGGATCGCGCATTTTTTCGGCGTTGTCAACAATCCGATCCGCAGGATTTCGTCATCAAGCTTCGCAAACACCTCGGTGACGATATTCAAATGCGGCTCATACGGCGGACAAAAGCGCTGCGTGAGCGTGCGATTTGGCCTCGTGACAATAAATGCCTCGCCATGAGATTTTGACAGTGGCTCGTGTCCAATCCCTGCGATGACGAGAATAGCGGAACCTTAACAAAGTGTGTAACTCAGCGCATGCCCTGTGGTTTGCCAACCCCAGTGCATGGCTTTGATAAATATTGGCGTCGTATGATCGCCTCCAGATCACGTTGGCCCTTTGTTCTGGCTGCGAGTTGAGGGGGTGAATGCTGCTTGTTTTTCTGGATTCTATTTTTCTTTTCTGCGACTGCCTAGTGCGTGGAAAAAAAGAAAACTAACCTGTGTTTTATATTATACAAGTGTCAAGAAATAACCCTAAACAATATTTGTGGAAAATACAAAAATTGTTGCATCACCACTTTAATTCGTGCTCTCCCCCCCCCCTCCAACACACACACACGCGCGCACACACACCGCCAATTGAGAATTCTGGAGCGTGAATAAACCCCCGCTGGACGTCGCGCTTGCCTCAGACGCTCCCAAACGAATGTTAGCTGAGACATAACCAAGCACAGGTCGTTTGTAAGGATGGACGCTTGTGCGAGTTGGTGATTCATTGCAGAAGAACCAGCGCAAAAGGGTCCTTCTTTGCACTGTTGCCGCTATTACTTCGAGCACAGATCCATTCGTCTCCATAGCGGGCAAGGCGGACGACCGTCGCTGTGAATAGCGGAGAAACAACCAGTAACACTGCGACACCGGAAGTCAGTCTCTAAATCATAGCTTCCGCACAAAAATAAGAAAAAAAAGATCGAGAAACATCCCGAATTGCTTTTCAAATGAACGGCTTCCTATCTCAACGCACGATCCGTGCTCTAGTCGTGTCTATGAAGTAAAACTGAATACCAGAAATCTCAAATAGATGCAATCTATCCGTTCTTTCTTCGGGCGCGTCACTTCCTCGCTCGGCCCACGGAGAGCAGCGGCGGCAGCAGCAGGCCGACGGCGGCGTGACACGTCGGGCCCCCATCCAGCCCCGGCGCGACACAACGTCTTCACATTTGTCAACGCTAACATTAATCATTCTCACGCGCGCGGGCCAAAGGCGGGCGACAGATAAGGAAGGTAAGAAAGGCCCCAGGAAGAAAGAGCAGCGGGTGACAGACTCGCTCCTCGACACTTTTTTCTCTTCATCGATTTTCCATCAATTTGCCGGAGTGAATCTCAAGGTCGCCTCGCCTGATCCGCGCCACAGCCTGCGCAGCCTAGATGCCGCCGCGTGATCAATATACTCGCCCGCGGAAGCCCGGAACGTCCGCGACAAGGGGCGAATGTGCGTCAACCTCGCCCGCGTACAAAACTGACTCCGTATATATATGTATGCATTTTTTTTTCTTATCGTTTCGTGTCTCCGGTTACTATGAAAGTTCTTCACCAGCTCACCTGTGTTTTTACCCTTTCTTCCGTTCAGTTTTTTGTTGTTTTTTGGTGTGTGTGTGTGTGGGGGGGGGGGGGGTTCAAGACGTACGGACGCTGAAGATGTGCCAGCATGGAGCAGGATTGAAGCTTCAACGGTGGCAAAAGTAGTCAAGGGATTTTCGCGTATAGATAAAGATCACTGCCTCTATTGGATATATATCCTGAGCTGGAAATGTAATAAAATAAAATAGATTATAAAAAAACAAACAAAAAAAAACGTGCCAAGATAAGAAGGAATGAGAGACGGTGTGTACTTAAAAATTATTTGATAACATAAGCCTACGCAACCACCCTGCATCACTTGCTCGGGGAGGAATAGTTCCCAAAAGGAACGCGAAATGTACGTATAAGATCAGAAACACTGAGGCGACAAAAGCTGAACTAAACGCAAGTCTTTCTTTTTTTTTGCAACATGAATCTATTTTACGCCACAACGACAAACTTCAATCAATCAATCAAATCAAGTTTATTTCCAGAAAATAGTTCGGCTTTTACCACTGTGGGATTCTGCATGAACATTTTTTGATACACTAAATTAAGTTAAGGCTCGTTCACACGTCTGCAACCGACTACGACTGAGAGAGACAAGACCGGTTATAGCCTTTTGCGACGTCTTAGAACCGGGTGCGCTGCTGCGGAGCTGGTCCTAAGACGTCGTAAGAGGCTTGAAAACCGGTCTGGTTTCTTTCGGTCGTACTCAGTTGTAAATGTGTGAAGGAGCCTTTAGGCCCACACAACCGAGCTCATATCATCTCGATTCTCGAACAACACATCCAGTACAGCGCGAGTGAACCACCGGTCGACCATCTGCATGCTGATTGTAACGTTGAGTTTCGAGCCCTCCTAGCATCCGCTGATACTATTCTTTACGCCACCCGGCAGAAAAGACGTGGAGGAGCGGGCAGCTATCGTCTATTCAAGTGTGCAGCGAGAACTGCCGTGGCCTGGTGGCAGCGGTGAAAAACTAAGGAAAAGGGATTAAATGCGCGAAGCTGCAGTTACGAATTCTCAACTTCCACTTTTCACAGTACGATTCATCAGTTTTCTTTTGTAGAATATATTACAATTCTATTTTCGTTTTGTTTTTATATCAGATACGGTCACGAAGTCTACAATAAACTGTCTCCAAGTAGTTTCTGCTTGTGGGAGCCGTTACGCAGGAAAGTTTCCGCAGCACCGCTTGTCCCCAAACATTCCCTTGTTGCCAGTTGGTGGTGCTCACGGTTTGACTGAAACGCGTTTTTGACCGGTGCGTTTAGCGTCTTCTACCGGCCATGCCTCCCAAGTGGCACCGAAGAGGCAACAAAGCACGTGTTTGGAGCCGGCACGTCCTGTTGTCGGATGTCGCGATCCCGCTGGTAGGTCGCAGAAGTTGCGGCAAAGTACGAGCGGACGTGATAGCTGAGAGCAAGTCGTCTGCTTCCTGCTCAGGTGTGGCGGTGACGTCAGAACGACGCCAAGCTCTTATTGGCTGATTAAAAAAAAAGAAAAGAGTGGGTAGACCTCAATGTTTGATGCCTGGAGGTCTACCCTCTATTTGTTTTCTATCAGCCAATCAGAGCTCGGCGTCATTCTGACGTCACCGCCACTCCAGCGCAAGAAGCAGACGACTTGCTCTCCGCATAGTCTGGACTATGAAGCTGTAGAACGACCTCGAGCGGCGCAGACGTCTCCCGCGCCCCTTTACTACCATGCTTACACAATGATCGCAACAAGCAAAAAAAAGAAATTGAAAAAAACGTGATCTTTTACGACGTTGTTAAGCGAAAATTGAGGGACGACACTTGAAGGCGTGGTAAACCAAGTTAAACACAACAGTCGGAGACGCATTCCAGGCACCATATAGTCATGCTCAAGCAGGCACGTAGCCAGAAGGCGAGTAGGGGGGGGCGCATGAGCCCGCCCCCCTTCCCCGAAATCTTCGATTTTGCTGGGACCTCCCCCTCATACAGCATTTTGTCATGGGCGCCCCCCCTCCTCCCCGAAACAAAATCCTAGCTACGTGCCTGTGCTCAAACCTAAAAAAAAAAATATTTTTAATTATTCGTATTTTACGTGTCTACGAGCAATGTTTGAAGCTGAAGGAAAACAAAATTGTAACTATTTACCTCCTTAGCTTAAGTTACTAATGTTTGCCTAAACCTCCTTATATTTTTTTCTTCTCCAAAGGTTCGGATGTGAAGTAGGGGTAATTCGAGAATTCACCCCAGAAAACACCTGCGAAGTGTCCAAGCATATACGATCTGTCTATGCTCGGCGTTTGCACAAACAACTCGAGACAAGTGTTGCGACCAGACAGCTCGTCAAACAGACTTTCAAACACTGTGACTGTTGCACCGAGAAAAAGAATTGAGTCGTCGGCACGACGCCTATAGCTACGTACGACGTTCTGCTCTTTCGCTGCCCTCCTTCCCCTTCGTTACGGAAACAATCGCGACGACTCGACAAACACTCAGCGGTGGGTCCGTTAGCTTTCGAACCTCCTCGCGACGGTCGCTTAATCCAGGAACAAAAGGCTCGCATCCCATCACCGCTGCGGCGACCAATTCAAATCTTGACATCGAAAGAACAATACGTGTCGAAAGAAAATAGAAAAAAAAACGCGAGACCTCCAAGCATATTTAAAGTTACAAACAAAACGGTGGAAAGGACGATGGCGAGGGACATTTATCAGGTCGACAACTAGCACACCCGGTGGCTTCGGAGCATCTGTCTGCCTTCGAATCTTCGCTGTTGTTGTTCCGAGTGACGTGATCGGCAGCAGGCACGAAGTGACGAGAACCTTGGTTTCGACACACACACACAAACAAAAAGCAAATAAAAAAAGTGTTGCCGTCGTTTGTTCTTTTGACGCTCGCTGTGTTTTCGAAGAGGTCTGCTTATCATGCACCGCGACTTAGCGGGGGGGGGGGGGATTTTCCTCTGGTTTCCGACGTCATTGGCGGGGGACGTTCGACAGGATTGCGGGCTACGCAACGTGGAAGATAGGTAAAAGTTCATGTTGACTTTACCATTTGTGTTGTATGAGAACGCAAAGACGTCAGGACGGTTACAGAGGATAGTCAGTGTCGAATCTGCTTTCTGTTCATCTGAACACTACCAAACGCAAATGCCTGAACCAGGCATTACGCACTGAACACACAGCAGTCACAGGAAATGCATGGTGTCGAGAATCGTTCCAGTTAGTTGGGTTAAAAACCCCTTGATTCAATTCCTCAAACATGTCAATTTCTTTTTTTTAAATTTTGGCTTGAGGCTTGCGTTTTTCTAATATTTCATTCCACCTTGCGACGCGGTGCAATCTGTGATTTCCGGTAAAGCGACGAGGGGTCTTTTTCTTTTCTTTTTTTTCCGGAAATGTTTTTTTTATATGACATCACTAGCACTTTCTAATTTCTACTTTAATACTATGTTTTCGGTTATTACAGATAAATGTGTACTATACTTGTAGATTCGACTGGAGCGTCTATTTACGTTACACAAAGTCGAGATGCCTTTAAACTCATCTAAGTTTATTCTATAGAGTGGAGAAAGAGTCCCTCCTCGTTATAGTTAATTACATTATCTAGTGTGATCATCATTGTTTTTCCTCATAAATTGACGCCAATCTGGAAACTTGAGTCTCCAAGCCTGGCGGCTGTTTTCAATAATAACTAATACAGTTCCTTCATATTTTGCTCTATTCAGTATTGGGTTGGTATAGATACGACGAAGTTTCCTGCTGTCGATTCTACTATAAGAATGAGCATGCGCCTCTGTTGTATCAAACTCCCAGTCAATTATGCAGTACTCATATACCTCTGTGAGCTGTATGAAAATAAATAATATTATCGATGCAACTTAGCTTGCAAGAACTGGAGTAATTGTTTATTCACCAAAGTGAATTGCTGAGACAATGTTTGTCCACCTAAGAAAGTAGAATGTTAATTTCTTGTTTTGTCAAAATTCTATTCATATTTTGTTCTCTAATATGGCCGTATTTTAATGGAAGGTTACATTTGTGTGATAGAGATGAATGTGAATACGTATATGTATATATAAGTACGGTTTCTTGTGCAACGACGTTTGCCACGATAGGTAAGACCTCGCTGACACCGGCTCTTCTCCGTTATTCTGCCAAAAAGTATGAATAAAACACCGCAAAGAAAAAGCGAAGTGCATCTTCTTTGCTCCGCTTAAGGTGCAGGCGCCGATTTTGCGACTACTGACCTGGTTGCTTCGAAGGAGCAAAAGTCCGTCGCCAACAGTTACGGTTCGACGCAAGGCCATAAAAAGACAATCGCATCCGCTGCTGTGCACACACCTGACGACAAGTAGCAAAACGTCGTCTCGAACAGGGTAAAGATACAGGACCGGAAGATAAGGCTGCAACAAACGGGGTCGGTGGAAACAAAGAAACCAGAAAGGAAAAGAGCGGCAGACGCCGTCTTTTTCACAAGAAAACATCCAGCCAAGCGTTGATGGGGCCAGTGAATACCGCTCAGAAAATGACGTGCTACATAAAATCGACTCTGGCGGTGTAGTTGGACCATTCCTGCAGGCAACCGAACCAACTCATATGGAACCTGGAGATAACATTTGTACCAGAAACTTTCACCGATCCTTTATCTATGAAGGTTTTCTATCCAGGTAACAAAAGCAAACCACAAACTTGGTCTATTGCCACTGGCAGAATGAAAACAACAAACCCAGGGTAGCACGACAGTGAAATGCCTAACCATTAGCACAAGCTTCTATCGCTTTTCTCTGGCTCACCACATAATTGCGAAAGTGCCAGATTTGAACCCGAAGATGCCCAATGCTCCCAAAACTACAGGCAGTGAAGACTAACCAGATTTGGCACTTGTTTGGCAATTTAGGCCTAATGTTGTCACGTGAAAACCGAACCACTAGAAATGAAGCGTATAACTCTGGCCCTTGTTTGGCAATTTCGGCCCCAAAAGATGCCAGACGACAGCCAAACCACCCGCTTTGAAACTTGTTTTTGCAAATTATAGGGCCAAGCTATCCAGACTCTGACCAAAGAAGGTCAAGTTTGGCTCTATATTTAGTTCTTCGGGTTTTTTAAGGCCCTAAATGTTTGAGTCCTAAAACCCAAAAGAACTGCGCTACATGAGAGGCGTGACGTCCCATTAGGACGCCCGCGGCCTCCAGGACGAGCTCTTTGTCCTTCATCGTTCTTTGACTGCGCACGTGCACGCTCGAAGCTTACGAGGCGCCCAATTTTTTATCGTATCTATAGGAAACTGGCGTTGGAGGCGGGCAAGCTGAAATACCTTACTGCTGAGTTCATCCTGTCAGCGTCCGCAGATAGGGTACCAGCTCTCGCAGGTTTTTGCTACTTGGAGAACCTAAATAGTGAAATTATTGCGTGCAGTGACGTCGTTCTACTAATGAATTTAAGCTAAATGCATAGTTGGGTTTTTATTCCATCTGGCCAAGAACGCTTCGGAGCTTGATTTCCCTTGACGAGCGTTCGATGAAAGAATAAAACCGGGCATTGCTGCGTGTATAGTTGAGGTTACTCGTGACCTGCGGTGTACCAACGGCGAACATATTCATCGAGTTGCTCTTTAGAGAGAGTTTATGCAAATAGAGTCAGGGAGAATGAGGACGGTGGAACGTACAGTGCCTCAATGTCCTTCTGTTTAGGGCGATGCCATCGTTTGTAGTACCCGATTCCCACAGGAGGTGCTCACAGGGAAAATACAAAGGAATCGCAGGAAACAAAATGTCGACCTAGCACAGTCAGTGCCACGAGCGCGTGCAGGGACACGTTCTTTCACGCGCTTCGGAACAAAAAATAAAAATAAGCGTTCGAAACTAAATGGTTAGATATCATCACCCTAAGCAAAGCGCACATGAAGGCACCCTAGGGAAACGTCTCCTTTAGATACCCCGATTCCAGCACGCATTCTCTGCCTTCCGCCGTGCTTTGTTTGCACGTGCACGCTCGAAGCTCGAGAGACGCCGAGGCGTCATCGAAGATAGGAAGCTCGCCCGCTTACGCCGAGACAACTAAATACCCTTCCTGTTTTCGTTTTCCCAATATCACTGACTATATATGCGCCGAGAAACTGAGGTAGAAGAAGGTACGAGAGCGCGAGGGGAGATCAGAACGCCAATCTCTGGTCGGAATGATTGGCGGGTAGAAATAAAGCTAGCTGCCTTTGTTGGCTCCTCCGCAATCGTCGAACGCGTTTGAATGTTAGAGCCAAAGACTGACGCCGGCGTTGCGCTTTCTAAGTTTGAGGAGTGCAGTGGAGGTAAAGGCTGTCTCTATCTCCCCTGCACTCGTCGAACGAATTCGAATGCGAAAGCCAAATGTCGGATGCCAGTGTTCCGCGTTCTGGTAACTGGAGATCGCTCTTCCACTTTGAGGCATGTCTCGAAGCGCTCTCACGGAGCAGTATGGAGCCTTCGAAAACTGCTCTGCGTGGGGCTTTCTACTGAGCGACGCGTGCATGATAGAAGCTATACTGTAGTCACTGGACAGAATTAGAACGACAGGGAGACGCTTCGGTTCTCCCGCTTCCAGCACGAGCTCGCCACCTTCGATAACGTTTTAGCATCTCGCGAGCTTCGAGCGCAAACGCACAGCAGAAGTACGATGGAACGTAACGAGTGCGTGCTGGGGTAGACCCGGCAACGGAAAAGGTGCCCGCTGTTTTAATCCCGTCAGTGATTTTGATACAATTACTAGTACACACCGAGCGGCAGCTGAAAAGTTGAAAACACTCCCTTAAATCATCACAAGCGACCAGCGTATACCAACACCGACGACCAGTTTAACTTCTCCGCTAGATCTAACACTAGAGCTTCACTTTTAAGAATCACAATTACCTTCCAGAGACCCGGCTACACCAGCTTCGTTAAACCGGGTAATAAACGCAAAATATAATATCACGAATCTCAAAATGAAGTGCCCTTCACGAACACACGCAGCAGCGACGGCAGCGGCACCCGAGCGTTCCAGCAAAAAATCACGACGACACCCGATCGTGCCCCAAAGACCCAGACAGAAGCACGAAGACAGGCCCTGAATACCTAAACTGCGTCCTTGCAACGTTCAAGGTTAGAGAACAATTTAGGCCCCCTAAAAGTAAGACCCCACTCCGTTCAACCCCTCAAAGATCTGTCTTCTGCGTGCGTGCGTCTTCCTAGCAACCCTGGTTCCTCCCTTCCGCTTCTAGACCACCCTTTTCTCTCCCTCCCTCCTCAGCCCTCTACCTTAACCCTCAGCCCTCCGTACCATCATCTTCTAAGGTGCAAACCCCCTCCCCCTTCTCTGGTACCCTGCTCCTCGGGCTTCTTCTTTTTTTCGGCTCAAGTCTGGCAACCCCGCGTCCCATTATTTTCCATTACCGCTCCATAACCCCTCGGCGGCCATTGTGGTACGTCCCGTAAGAAGGGGGCGCCTGCTCTCTCCCCCATCCGCGTATAAGGGGGAAGCGACGGGCAACAGGTGTCCCCGACGCCAGGGCAGGCCCGACTCCGACCGAAACACCGCTGGAGCGAGGAAGCGGGTGTACAGAAAGCGAAAGGAAGCGGACGTGCGCGAAGGGGCCCTAGAACGGAGAAGGAACATGTTGAAGGAAATTCGAAACTGAACCGTATTACCTCGAGTATTAGGATGAACGACGCGCGGGAAGGAGGTCTGACGGAATCCTTCGCTTTCCGTGCCTGACATTGGTAGAGTAAAAATATGCTGTCCACTTGGGGTGTAACCTTAGTCACTGAGAACTCAAGAAACGCAGGGTGCTGCTTATTTTGTTCACGCTTCTTCCTGATATGTTCTCTTGCGTTTTCATCAGTTAATACTAAAGTCTCATTGGTTGCGAAGCGATGATAAGATGCTGGGAGATTGCCACGCTCTGCTGTCAGTCAAACTACAGCTGTGTAGCTCAGCCCACACGTTGAATCTCTGCTGACCGGAACAATAGAGAGTTTTAGAATAGGGTTCCCCAACGCTTTGGGATTCCCGAGCAGCTTCGGGAGTCGCGCTGTGCAAGCGCAGACTCCAAGCTGCTTGGGGTAACCCAAACGCGCAGGGACCCCCTATTCTGAACCTCTTTAACATCTTAAAGTGTGTCTATCAGATTGTTATCAACGAAAACACTGGACCGGTGTTTCGAAGGGTTCCGCCACAGGAGGAATTGGGGAATTCGATAGAACTCGGGAAGGCATTAGATGATCTTGTGGAAAGTGAAGCAGAGCGCTTTCTTTCTGTTGTCTGTTGCTCCATGTCGCCACCTTCTTTCCTTGAATAAGCGATTTGGCGCTGGACGGCGATGACATCAGCATGCTTTAATTAAGTTGACTAGCAATTCATAGTCTGTATTTGTTTGGATGTTGTTGTTTTTGCCAACATCTCGGGCGTATGACTCGGAGACGGTCACAGACACTTCGAATCCGACCAGAGATTTCATCGTGAGAACTCCGTTCGACCGACGTTAGTGATGCCGTGCTGTCTGCGATCGTAACACATTTCCTTGCGCATGATGTTAGCATATATCTTCTCCTCTGACACTGACGCAAACTTCTTTTGTGACTCTATCTTGGTCGACAGTTCAAAACGAGGCCACCCTCTTGCATCGGTTTGTGCATGCATGAGCGGGATATCCCAGCCGGGCGATTTTTCCGCACAGTGACTCGGGTGAAGCCAATCTCGTCTTCGTCTCTGCAGTGTTTTCAGCATCATGTAATGAGTAGTCGGATGTGTTCTCCTTCATTTGCTCACGGAAGGAATGTTGTTGCTTTGGGATGTTGAGATGTTGTTGCTCAATCATTAGGTTCACGCTTCCTTCTTCGTGATTCCCTCTTCAGTGTTCTTGTCAACTAAGCCGCCATCAGATTGGCTGCGAAGCACAATAATATGCTCGGGACTGGTCACGTCACGCGTTTCTAAAGCTCTCAGAAGCTATGCGGCCCAGCGCAAACGGTGGACCTCCGTTGACCCTATGCCTTGCACTGTTTCTGCGATGGAACAATGTCACTGGCGATCTTGGCCACCGTTAAGTGTTTCATAAAGGGTTCGACTTAGCTTCGCATCGTAAACTTGGTTTGTGGTCACGGACTGAATCCACGATAGCGCCCGGAGTCTGAAGGATTGCTGTCATTGAAGCGCGGGGCGACTCTGTAGCCAGTGGTCGCTTTTTAGTCAACGGGGTTGTACCCAGAGGTGGACCCCGCAGAGTCCGGCGATTAAGAGAAACTGTCAACTCGGCTAAAGCGAGCAGGCTTGAGTGTTAAAAGTCAAGCTTACAAGAAGGGCGACAGATATCGGTGCTGCTATTCCAATCGACATCGTGTTTTTTTTTTCCGTCTCATCCAGCTAGTTGCTCTAGACGGAGACGAAATCCGGGCACCATAGTGGAGGTAATAATTGAATTTTGTGGAATACAAGTTTAACAAATACGCCCCTTGTAGTTCAACTTCTTCGCCAGTTGGTGCGTTTGAATCGCACCATGTGTCCTAAAATAGAGAAAAACAGTTTCACATAGGCCAAGAGTTTTAACTCTAATGTGCATCTTCTACACTCCCTAAATGTTGTAAGATTGCTTCGATTATTTTATTCTTTATGTACAGGTTAGTTTTTTAGCGATAGCCCCTGGGATTGTCGGAGCGCAAGTCTCTTCGCTCTGGCAACCTTGGAGGCGGTGTTTTCACTTTTTCTTCGTCGTGTACACGCATGAGTTACACAACCCAACGTTCAAACGCCAGAGATTATTTATAACACAGAAAACAATCAACACTATCCTCATAACATGGGTATTGGCCAAACTTAGCAATTCCTCACACGAATGTCACGTGGTACTCAAGAATTCCCCTGACAGTCAATATCTAAATCCCTATTCTTATATTTGCAGTCCCCGAGCTACAGCGAGAACTGGAACGACAACGAGAGCGGTGCGTTTCGGAACCGCGTGATCGCTGCCGCGTGCCGCGAGACACGGGAATTCGGGACGACATGGTGGTTCGACGTTCTGCGCTGGCCGGCTCCTGCCTTGGAACTTATAACCATTAGTAAATATTGTAAATATAAATGTAGTTACTTAAACCAAGCTCGCTTACACATTGACAGGTGCTCATAGGTTGATTGAATTCCAAGCCATTGTCGACCCATACGTTAAGGCTGCATTCCCATCTGGCGTTCGAATAGCAACCACGAAGAGGATCCGCTCGTTTTCATCATCATATGCGCGTGAAACGGCACTCAATCATTAACCAACCGCGTTCGCAACCGCTTTCCGAATGCGCTAGAGTGGCTATATTCTGTTTCACCCTATGATGTACGGCAGGAATGGCTACAAGCGCGGGCTCTTTGCTCTAGGGCACATCTCGGCGGCACAAGCTCTTGTGCGTTAAGAGCAGCTCCCAACGCTATGAGCTCGCGCTTCTAGCCTTCTCATGCGGTACAACATCAGGTGAAAAGGAGTATAGTGTGAATGCAGCGTAAAAGGCTCACTATATACTCTGTTGTTTCTTAAGCTAAGCCTGCAGCTAAAGCTAGAAGCGCGAGCCAGCCCGCTGCGTTTCTGGCTTTGAGACGTGCATTTCTAGCGCGAGTGCTCGTTCTCAGGAAGGACGCTTCAAAGCAGCGACGTCGAGCTTTCGTGCTTGTGGCATTGGCTGCAGTCTCAGCCTAAAGGTATGCTGAACCAAACATTTCAGTGTCCATATTAAGTGGCGCACGATCTTTCCACGAGCCAGCAGGCGCCGGTATGCGCGAGCACTCGTAACGAAATTGACGTCATAGTTCTCCATTCACTTAAGATGACAGTGATATGTATAGCGGCTCCGGGGGAACAGGAGAATAAAGACAGGCTCTTCATCTCCACAGTGGTATCTGGCGTAAAAGGTAGGCGAATCATTGGTCTTACAAGCACGTTTCGTATTATCTGCAAAGTCAAATATACACGCTATCTCCCGGAAATGGCCACTTATACCCCTGTCAGACTTAATCCACTCTCAAGATAGAAGAATGACCAGTTAAAAATTAGGAAACATATGCGAACCTGAAGAAACATACGCGAACCTGAAGTGTGAGGCTACCCAATAAATGGCGCCACTCAGTTTGTTGCCAAACAAAACAAAACAAAAAGGCGAATAGAATAGACATAGCACGACACTGTTAGCTCAAACGAGTGATCACCGGTTTTTCCCGCTTTCTTGTTCTTATAACTTTTCGTATAAATCGTTCAAACCGCAAACAAAAAAAACTACGAGTGGATGTTCCTCTTTCGGGTCAAATTAACTCAAGCGGCAAAGATTGGAGCCCGTCTATACACTGTCTGGGCAAAGTACAAAAGAAAGCAGCGATGTCGTGTTCGCGCTCACAGCGTCGTGCAGTGTACAGTCAACGGCAATATGACCTGGTACAGGGCAATATAACCTGGTACAGTAAAAATGTCATGTCGGGAGTCCATGCTGCATCAAGCTATTAAAAGAAAGGTTTGAATGAACTGCCCCGTTCACTGGGCTAACAATATGGCAACAGGTGCCATTGTTTACCATCCTGGAAGCACCCCGTGCAGCATTTTACCCTTTTCGTCTAGCCCTCGGCTGTCTCAGCTTATATTGCCACTGACTGTACGTGCATGAAAAATTTGTACGCTAATAAATAAAATACAGACATCGCACAAGTTGAGGCGCACAATACCCATGAGTGAGACACCAACTTCGCTGCGAAAAGAGTGCTCAGCGAGCAAGGAAAGGTTAAAAGGTGACCGTCTCCTGCTCAAAAACAAACAAATCAACGTGTAGAGAAACGAAAATAGCGTTCTCATGTACGCCAACCCAAGCACGTCTTGATTGCAACCTCATAAAACAAGTTCTCACCGACGTTATGAAATATTGAAGTCATTTCAGCCGATCTGACCTCAAGATTACGTGTGGTAGGGCCCTGAACTGATTGCCTGACCTTTCGAACTCACCTTTACAACTAAAATACAACTGAAAAATATATATGTTTGAGCTGTTTTAGTTCTTATGTTTTCTCGTACTCGCGACTGATATCCTGTCGAGTACTACAATTGGTTTATTGGAAACATCTTGTAGTTAAAAAGAAGTTACCTTCAGCAGCAAAACTTTAAAGAACATTTCAGTATTTGTTTATTTAATGTCTGGCGCATGTTCACTCTCGAACTCGTCTAATGTCGGGTTGTATCATCACAGACGAAATGAAACAACCCAAACTTGAGAATGTAAAAATTACGATTACGAAGTTTTTTACTGCAAAAATAAACTACGCATTGCAGAACGCGTATTCTTCTCCCAAATGTAGCGCTAGAGGTCCGAACCAGATGCCAAAGTTTAAACACTAACCGTTATCTTATTCAAAATTTATAAATGATTTTCTGAAAATTTTTATAGGAAAATAGCGGCCAACCGAGCTCTAGAATACATTGAGCTCTATGGCGCAGTTTGCGAAAACGGGCAAAAATGGGAAGATCCGACCGTCGAAGGTATTATACGTCCGCTAGGTTTCTGGTAAACCAAATGCCGGTTCAGTGGCTCCTAAATAAATGGCCGTCTTATACAACTTCATAGTGGTCAAATGAAAACTTTAAGTACGGTCTAAGTTGTCACAAGCTGTCCAAGGCTGGCTGTGCTGGGCATGCTAGATTGAAGGCACGTCAATATTCGAAGGTGATAAAGCCTCGATATACCATATTCGATTCTTCGTTGGGATGTCTAGAGCAGACCAATTATGGGTACGAAAGTTGAGAGACTCAGCGCCGGTCAGATACCACAAGGCATGTGTAGCCTGCTAGCGTTTCAATCTCAGTCCCACGTCGAAAACGTTGTTTTAATCAATATTCTTGTATTTTTAAGTTATAGAAGCCTCAACAGAATCCCAAAATTAAAGCAATCTGCTTACAACCAATACTCTACACTGGGCTCTACTCGCACCATTGTGTCACTGGCTCGAGAAAAGCAACGTAGAAAAAATTAAAAATTATGATTGAAATAAGTTTATGCAACAAACTATTCATATTTGAAAAAGAAAGAAAAAGACCTGAAGACGAGGAAATTTTTCTAAGCCGACACACAATTACGATAAAAAAACTTTTATCACAAATAAATTTCAAAAACAGCTGCAATTACGGTAAAAACTATAATGCTATGCAGACAAAAAAACAAAACATTATAACGAAATATTTTCAAATATTTTTTATTTCTTTTTATTTTGAGTTTGTGAAACGATAGGTTACTCCCATTTGGTTTTGTTCATTGAGGCTGCAGGACTATACTCTGTTTCACATTATGATGTACCGCAGGAAAGGCTACAAGCGCGAGCTCCTTGCTCTGGGGCACATCTCGGCGGCACAAGCTCTAGTGACTTAAGAGCGGCTCCCAGTCTGCTATGAGCTCGCGCTTCTAGCCTTCGCTGCGGTACAACATAAGGTGAAATGAAGTATAGAGCGGTCCATACTAAACGTACCCAGTTACTGAGAAGTGTTCCTTTAGGGGAAAATAACCATCGTTCGTTAAGTATGCGAGGGAAATTGCGACGTCAAAACGTTTGAAGAGGCAGGTGTTTTTATTTTATTTTTATTGCTGCGGCGTGTAATGGAATCACAGGCTTTCTGAATAACAGCGACAGGAATTCAATCCAGAAACGAATAATCTAAACATCGTTAGCCGGACATTTCTTCCGATATCAGTGACTTTTGACAATCGTGTGAACACGTTTACTCTACCCTGTGGCAGATACGTATAGTGACGACGAAAAGTGTGTTTTTAATTAGACAGAATACAATGGCAGTACAACAAAAATAAAAAAACGTATTGTTTTAAATTTCAATAGTTTAGATTTAATAAAAAAAAGGTTGTTATTTTGGGTATATTTTACATTACGGTATTCGTAATTAGGCCTCGCTAAATAAGTTAAGCCAAAAAGTGAGCAATATGTGACAGTGACCACGCTACGTCAAAAAAAAAAAAAGACTGAAATTCGGTGTTTCATAGGAATATATAAAATTTAGAGCTGGGCGATTGATCCATTAAGCTTCCGATTAATCTATTAACGCTTTAATTGCGATTAATTTTTTTAACCGGTTAATCGGTTGACTGTAACCAACCAAAAGAGAACAAGCAAAACAATATACGCTTTCCTCGTCCAAATAACTTAGATTGGCAAAAGAAAAGACCACAGATTTTAGCTGTGTCCAGGAGTAGTCAAGTGATTTTTGTCATGAATTTTGTGCATCAAGAGTCACCAGGTTGGTTACCAGGTCGACGCGCAGGTCGAATGACGAGATGCGCGTCGCTACGTTCAGTGGCGGCGGTGCGACTGAAAGGCCTGGCGGCTTTTCACGGGGCCAATTTCGGACATTCCGCCGACTGAGTTTCTCTTCAAACTAGCGAGAACAGAGAGGGACACCGACGCGTCGTTTCAGCCATTGTGCGTGGGGTCGGCAGTCGCAGGGTACGGAGTGGCCTTTCTTCGGATCACGCCATGACGCCATGCCCTTCAAGAAAATCGCCGGGCACCCTCCGGAAACTGCGGAGCCCGGAATAGTCGAAACTGCGCGCAGCAATGGCGGAGGAATTCGGGGTAAACAATTATTCCCGCCTTTTACCTTCCTTTAACGAGTGTCCTTATCTGCGGTTGCTTAAGTCCAGGCATAGCCTCTCTTGTGATCAACACTAAATTTAAACTGATAAGTCCCTTGAGAGGGAGGGAAGAGGCGCGGCGGTATCCAGTGCCATTTTTACTTGCTTCAGAATTCGACATCTCACACGGTCACTTCAACGCCAAGCGAGTGTCTGTTTAGCGTAGCGTTGACTATTGTGAACAAGCAAATGAGCTTGTTCTTGCCGGAGAATATCAACGAAAATTTCTCCATCCCCAAGTGGAAAAATGTATTGTAACTATTTTTGGACTGTTCTCAAAACCCATCGAAATTGAACTCTAAATAAAAATATATATATTGCGCCATTTACCATAACGTAAAAAAAGAACATCAAAAGTTAAGAAGTGTAAATCTGTCCCTAGTTCATATATTATACATGGAAATCAGTGAAACCGATTGATCGATTAATTAATCGATTAAAGGGTTAATCGATTAAAGGATTAATAGCCTTAAAATTTTTAATCGACGCCCAGCTCTAATAAGGCAGAATAGGAATGTATTTGCCAGCAAACCTAATTAATCTGCCAAAGCTTTCGCGAAACTCAGAAGTGATATGAGTCATAGCATAGCCAATGCACCGAATTATCCGAATAACATCAGTAGAGAGAAGGACAAAACAAATAAAAGCATCGATACAGTATTTCCTTAACTATAGGCACACACCGATGCTCTTCCATTTTCGGTTATAAGTAGCGCAAAACTTACAAATAAAGCATCACGCATTTAAGACGGAAACCCGCCAGAACGACAATCAAGCAATGACCTCGGGATAAATAAAGACTCGCCTGTTTCTGATCAGACTTAATCATAAAAATCGAGAAGGAGAGAAAAGAGAGAGGCGGGCGGAAATTCGAATGCAAGGACTCGGAGCCTCCAGCCGGGCTCCCTTATATTCTGACGACTCTGGCATTATTCTTTCCTTCGGCCCTCGTCGTTTGTTGTCCACGTACGACTTCCCCCGACGCCACTCTATAATCATCCAATTACAGCGTTCATCGCTTCGTTACCCGCCTCCTCTCGGTCCGTCTGCATGCCGAGTGACTGTCACGCTGTAATCAACGCTGTTGTCCCTATTTGCTCGCAGGGACCTGCTCGAGTCGTTCGCCCGTCTTCAATCGCCGGTCCACGGGCGCGCCGAAGACGGCTATAGGACGATTTTTGCGTGCAACTTTAATCATCCCACGAGACGAAAGACAGGCAGAGTGACGCGAGAACATCGGGAGATGGATCTATCCTCGTTGGCCCGACCTAATTGGTCTCCCGTTTCTCCAATAAGACTCTCAAACCTGAAATCGGCCGTTGTTTATTGGGCGTTTACCCCGCGATGAGCGAAAACGCTTGCGTTCAGGTTGGTATGGAAAAAATAGCGTCGTTACGTGCTAATCAAGAAATAAGTCGCGATTGTCAGTACAGTTACACAGCGTTTAAGAAACTTGTGACAGTGTAAACAAGTTGTCGCTGATCGTCATATCAATGACTAAGCTATTTATTTCATTTTGCTCAGTACGTTACTGCACGTAATTAGTTACTTTAAAAATATAGTTTTTGTTTTACGTTTATAATAATTATTTTTGAAGTTTAAGCGATACCCGATTGCTATCCTTTTGTCAATGTGATTCGACCAGCAGAATAATTTTACAAATTCAAGTGAATTTGACGTTGACTTCATTGATTTGCCAATCCAACGCGCGCAACCATAATACAATCCGAGGTGAAGGAGGGGTCTACGTTGAAAAGGTTCACCAGAAACGATAAATAAAAGCCGCTATCCTTTACCAGTTAACAGCTAGCGTAACGAAAATCAGTTGCTTGTTTCTAATCCAAAAGGGATTGAATTTTTAGTATTTACTTCGTTACGAACGAAGTAACGACTCGAAAGAAACCACGGTACGTTCTTCTAACGCGTTACGTACACGTCTGCCTGCTGCCTTCCTCATTTTGAAGTGAACAGTACTGATGCAATATCCCTTATAGTTATAACCAAGAATACTTATGCAAACCCGCATCTAACCGAACACTTCTGTTTAAGACAACCAGATGTCCGCTAAGACCACGGAAAATCCTTCTTTCGCTTGGCTAGATTTTAGCAAAGAAGTGGAAAGAGTTTAAGATTCACGTTTAAAAACTCGCAAAAACGCACCTTCTCTGAATCCTGTCCCTGATAAATTCCAGCCTACGATCACTTCTAAACTTTTCGGAAACCACAAGCCGCTAAGTCGTGCACGGAGAACAACAAGGTCCGCACACTCGTGGTCCAGAATATCCAATCAAGGAGCTCAAAACCTTCGTCGAGTGTTCTCGCCGCCTCTTTTCCCTTTTACCACGTGCACAGAAACACAAACGCGTCTACCCTAATTTAAGTCGCATAAAAAAAGAAGACAGATACGAAACACTCGCGATAGTTATGGAAGATAACTGAAACGACAAATAAGCAAAAGGTGTCAGAACACGTGACCCCACACGAGTCCCATAGACAACAAGAACGGCACACACAGCCTTAAGAGCGGCAGCAGCGAAAAGCATCAAATTAGCGAGACCGCAAAGAACGCATGTTCCGATGCGGTAGACGTTGACCAGCCAGGGAGAGTGATATCTAATTACCCCGAAGCGGGAGTCTCCGATAAACAACTCAGGCGTTCGCAACACAAACAGGGCTTCACGCGGGGCCTTGCAAATAAGTCAGTGGATCATTCCCATCCTTAACCCCTTCGTCTTGTAATTAGGATCACGCGAGTATGGACCAAACACAGCCTCGGGGGTCCTTCCGCCTCGTCCACATTGGCTCGGTATCATTACAACTTGTCTTTTTCACTCGTTTTTTGTTCTGTTTTCTTTCGCCGCGGTGGTTGCTCGGGATGGGTGTAGGTATTAGCTGTTTAGCAACCCATAACTTTCTACCGTTAAGCTCACACGGTACGTGTCTGGGTATGCCGTCTCCCTTCAGAGAGGCGCACCTGCAGCACGAGAGGCGCAGGAGGCCGGGTACGCGGCACGCTTTTTCTTTCACGTCTTCTTGTGGAAGGGAAACTGGCACCTGACCGCAGCACATCAAAGTGGCAGAAGGAAAAGTTATTTGGTACCTCGCAACGTTGCAAGAATGGGGATAGGGACTTTGGAGAATGCCGAAAGCGTAAGGAAACATGGACTAGAAAGACAAATTCTGTTTGTTTCTTTTTCTTCTCTCTGGTCCTTGTTTTCTGGCTCTGTGCCAACTATAGAGATTGACAGGTTAAAACAAGTGCAGGGCATAGCGAGTCCCAAACCCTTTATTATCGCTTGAGAGCCATGCAGTGCGATAACTGAAAACACACAGACAAAAAAATCGCCAGTCAATATAATGAGCCACGCCCGGCGTTTCTTAAGCTGTCAGTGACTGAAGACACTCTTTTCATCTTACTTCTTAGAGTGACCCCCTGAAAGCCTCGAAGAGACAGACGACGAGTCGGCAAGAAGCTAAGCCTTTTTACGAAACGTCGGCTGACATTCTGAAGCTTCCCAGGGTTTTCCGTATTCAAGTTGTTCTTACCAGTTCCGACCACCGTCGTGTTTCATTAGCACCTCCCAGGGGTAAAACGAAATCCCGATTTTCTTTTGAGTGGAAATAAAAGCCGACTTCTTCGAGCTTTCGAGGAACAGAGGCGCGAAGTTTAACTGCATTCACACTCCCCACACACTATGCGAAAGGCGCTATGGTCGCTGCTGACATGATGGCAGAGTTGTTTGTGGTCAAGCCTCACACGTGTTCGGGGCATGTTTCTTTCATACATGTCTATGTGTGCTTCGAACATGCTTGCAGACATGTTTTGCATGAAAAGTGGGACGAGACTGTCGTAGAAGAAAAAATACACGAGTACACTTAAAGGGAAGCTGAAACACTTCTTGAAAAAAACGAGTTAGAGGTGAATTCTGGTGTATTTTTATCCCGTGAATCTGAATATCACATTCGTTTTCCCTGAAGATGCAACTAAAAGCGAGAAAACGCCAAAAATCTCCGACCTGTTGTTACGTCATAAAAGGACCTTTCGGCCGCCAAGCGCGTGCCGCTCGTGTGGGCAGCGCGTGCAATGGCAAGCTTGCCAGGTATATTTTTCCGCAATGACGGCAGTCGTGACGTCTCTTTCTGACCTTCTTGAAAATAGCAAGAGTGCGCGTGCATAGCTTTGGCAGGCGCTGAAGATGCGCGAGAGCAGAGATTCCGAAAACTCCTTTTGTGACGTCACGCCCCAAGAAGGAGGGGCTTTGGCGGTACTTTAAAAATTAATTTCTGAAGGCTCCGTGCGCCAAATTGAAAAATAATCTCGATATTCCTGATCCTGGAGGTAAATTGAAGGCCATTGAAGTGTTTTTTCTCAAATACAGAACCGCTTCAGTTTCCTTTAAGATTGCCTACGTGTACGAAGGCGAAAGGCATTATAGTTCCGCGGGAGAAATGTTTTCCAGTCATGTTTCTAAAGTATTAAAGTTTGGGACGACGTCGAGGACGAGTTCCTAGAGATCGACGCCAAGTACGGCACCTAGGACGACCTCTAGAACGACTTCGAAGACGACGTCAAGGTCGGCGTCTAGGGCGATCTCTCGGATGACGTCTAGGATGACGTCTAGGATGACTTCTAGGACGATCTTTAGGACGACCTTAAGCGACGACTTCGAAAACGACGCCTAGATGACGACGTCGAGAACGACGCCTAGAGTACGACGAATAGAACGACTTCTAGGACGAGGTCAAGAACGACATCTAAGACGACTTCTAGGACGACCTCTAAGACGACGTCGAGAACGATGCCTAGAGGACGACGTCTATATAGGGCGACGTCGAGAACGACGCCTAGATCGTTCTTGAGCATACGATTGAGCGGCTCGTGCCGCTCAATCACATTTTTGTGCCCTTTTACTCCGATTTGTCGCTCAACAAAACAAACAAAACTTTCGCCTAAAAAAACACGCTTTAGTTAGTGCAGACTGTTTTCTGCATGACGTATCAGCATTGTGTCCGCGGCCTAGGTGCAATACCCTTCATGCTCGTAAAGACTGGCGAAAGATGACCCCGTGCACAATGGCTGCAACAGGTTGCTTCAAAGTGTGTTTGAAACTCTTCGCTGGAAGTGGTTAGGACCTTACAGGACAGCAGGCCGGGTCATACGAGCAAAAAACCTTTTCTAGGATGTGGACACGTTCACTTCTGGAGTAGCCGAGTTGGAAGAAATACTAGATAGCTTTACCTGGCGATCGAGAGACGCTAGAATTCAGAGCGTTTCTCCCAACTATTTGTTTTTATTATCATTTTACAGAAGGCCCGATCAGCGACGTGCCTGAGGATGTACACCAAAAAGGCATTCTCCGAAAATGTTAAGGGGAATAGAGCAGCGGAGTCGAGTGGCTTTCAAATATTCTTCGGTTGGGCGACGGTCGTCGAGATTGCCGATGTGGAGAAATACGGGGCGTTTGGTGGCCGTGGCTGGGCCGTCTCTCGTCTAAATGGTAGCGCTCTAGAGGCTAGAAGCTCTCGTGCCCACCTTCTTCGGCACTGTCAGAGAAAGCCTCGCCACGTGCACCACTCAACGGAGACGTGAGAACGGTTCAGGCAACTTTTCCAAAGATGAAACCGGTCCTTCTATCGATCTAATCGGGTGTGTTGTTTGCTGTCGTGGCGGTGGTGATGACGGTGTTCGCACGGCGTGAAGCTCTCTTCTCACTTATTCCGGAAAGGTTTATTATCGGTTATATGCTAATCGACAGCTTTCACTGTCGGGTGTAGAACTTGACCGGGGACTTCGCTAAGTGTCACCTTTGATAGCCTGGAGAGAGGTTCAGACAACGAGAAGCTTTAAGTCGCAGTCACGCTGCCCATACAATTTACAAAAAGCGCGTGGTTCGCTGCCGTCAAGATGACCGAATTCTCTGCAGCAGACAAAACTCGAGCATTTTGACGCCTGTTTGTTTCGCACACATGTATGCTTCAACCGCATCTCTGTTGTACAGCGATAGCTATCAGGGGCTCTTTCCCACCACTAGAAATTACGTCCGCCGTTGATATTGTAGTTGCTGACGTTGTAGTTTTTGTCGTTGCTGATGTTGCAGTTGGCGTGGTAGGGCGTATAGGGCGTCCGTTGTCGATGTTGCTGAATTCTCGAAGAAAGATCTTCCACCTCCCGCGGGAATCGAAGCTGGGTACGCCGCGTGCAAAGCGGAGACGTCACACCACAGAGCTACGCCAAAGCGTTAAGAACTTCGCTTTACACTTTAGGGTTTTCGTAGTATCCGATGCCCACTGCACGCCTTGCTCTCTTGAAAAAAAGAATGCAGAGAAATAGCCAATAACAAAATGCCGTCGTAGCAAAGAACAAGTTGGAGTGTGTGTATGTTTATACAGAGCATCGTACCGGCGTGCGGTCGTGTATCACTACTGCGTGATGCACGTTAAAGACCCTCAGACTAGCTGTTTGTACTGACTAGCTGTTTGTAGACCAAGTTAGCTAGCTGTTTGTAGACCAAGTTCTAGGCTGTATAAACATGCAAACAACTCAATTTTTTTTATGATTTTACAGCCTGGGGGGGGGGGACTTAGTCTGCCTCAACGGCATACTTGGGTAGTAATTCAATTACTGTAATTGAATTGCTGTAATTTAACTCTTTTTCTTGGTAATTTGTAATTGTAATTAATTACTTTTGGCTAGAAGGAATTGTAATTTTAATTTAATTACTTTCTAGCGTCAATAATTGCAAAACTTCAGGCACAATTACAGTTACTTTTGCAAAACTTTGCGGCGCCGACGGAACCTTTCTGAAAGTCTCAGCGCTCGCACAAGCGGCCTAGCTCTTGGTGAAACACTCGCACAAAGACACGCACTTTTAGCGTCGCATTGTTTGTTGTTTTGCTGCTTACACTGCGGGCTGAGAGACAATCCTCTTTGGAGCCTACCTCAACGGCTCCATCTGGCGCCGTCTGTGGTGCGAGCAAAAAACAATAGCGTATACATGCCAAAATATTGAAAGAAAAAAAATTGAGCTTCAGTTTTCAGCTTAGGTTGGGAACTCATTTGTCTGTAAAGTACTTTTTCTTTCTTTTTTGCCAGTTTTTTTACGTCCCTCTTCCAGTATTTTTGTGTTATTTTCAAATTTATTGCCTGTCGGTTTTACTTCGGATATTATTTGCGTAAGCACTTTGGAGAATGACCTTGTACCTTGAATATTGTCACCAATGATTCGGGAGCCCCGATTCGGTACTTATATATTTCTGAGCTATTATACTTTTAACTCAATGAAAATAACTTACAATACCATGATGTTTTTATGTGAATGTGGTCGTATTAGCGCGTGTGGATTTTACCTTTATATTCAAACTTGTAAAATATTCCTATATGACTAATTGTCACATTTTAATTTGCGTGGCTAACAAAAGTCTGTCAACCCAATTTTTTCTTTAGCGATCTGGCATCTTCCAGCCTATAAACTAATTTAGTATTATTTATTAAAAATATAAAAACGTAGTACTTCATTGCCCCATACTGTGAAGTTCTATCATGAATTTGACAAAATTCAAAAAAAAAAGAAAGTACAATACGTGAACATTGGTGTGAAGAATGAACAATTGCGTTGCATTCTATACAACTCGTTTAAAGTTATATGGCCCAAGTCGGGTCGTTCTCAGAAATAAGTAATTGTAAAGTAATTGCATTACTTTACAAAAGTAATTTGTAATTGTAATTAATTACTTTTGACGTTGTAGTAATTGTAATTGTAGTTCAAGTACTTTTGAAGCAAAGTAATTGTAATTGTAATTAAATTACATTTTGGAAGTAATTTACCCATGTTTGCTCAACGGGCGACTTGTCTCCAAGCTGTTGATGAAAAAATTTAGCTGTGCCATACAAACAGCAAGCCATGGGGCCTTTAACGTGCACCACGCAGTAGTGACACACGACCGCACGCCGGTAGGGTGCTCATCCAGATCGAAACGGGCCCCAGGGGCGGGGATTGAACCCAGGATCCCTTGGCATGCCCTGGGTTCTGCAGCGTGAGCTTTCGCTCCACGTGCTCCGAGCTGGTGTGCGCACTTTAGTGTCCGCTAGTGTCCGCTAGCCCACTCGGCCACTGATCCCCCCTATGCCGTGGTAGCACTGTCAGTGCCTAGAGCTCTTGCTGGAAAACGCGGTTTCGCTCTCTCCGCAACAAAAAGAAACAAAAACGTTCGGAGCAAAATGGTCAGATGTCAATAATGTTCCAGACGCTTTTGTTCGCACAGCCCACGGAGCTTGAAACGTGACGTCGATGCCCAACGACTTCGCCGTGATGTGTCGCAGCTGTTGCTGTGACTCTACTGTGCATTAACACTAGACTGCTCAATTGTATGTTATATGACCAATGTGGCAGGGCCGTTATACGAGGCAGGAACACGCCTCGGACAGTAGAGAGTTTTAGGGAACGGTTTTTGCACATCCGATACGGTACGATGGGCCCTCCGGTATACGCACTGCGCATGCGCGAGTCTTCTGCGGTAGCGCATGCGCAGTTCGTACCGGAAAGCTCATCGTACCGTATCGGATGTGCAAAAACGGTTTCCTAAAACTCTCTAGTGTCGGAAAACTCTTTTTCGTATGACGTATTAATAATGCGATAGCGGTCTCAGTCTGCATATGGTGTCTTCCCTGTATAGATGTACAAGCTTGACAGTGTTGCGCGAATAACACTCGAGAGTCTCTAACGGGCAGCGCAAAACAGTGACATACGAACGCTCATGCATAACGAAACTAAAGCTACTAAAAAAAATTAAAAAAAGAGATGTTCAGGTTTGGTTCACACTTGCGGCTAATCCGCTGCCGCCGAAGCGGAATCGGCCGCGGCAATGCACAGTGGACGCTACGCCCGGCGGCCGAATTCTTGCAGATTCGCCCGCCGATTCGCAATGTGAACCAGGCCTTAGACTATCCGCGTTCGATTCCCCGATTTTCTCGTAAGCGCCGCCATTTTGGTGCTTAGTGTATAGCGGCTGAAATTAGCGATCTTTACGATTCGAAAATTCGACTTCTTGAGCTTTGCTCGGGTGTCGGGAAGTTTGGGCAATATGGTTTTGCCCTGTCGAAAGTCGTTCTAACTTTTCTGGAGGACGGATGAGGCTTTCCCGCAATTGAGGATACAACCTCGCGTAACTGGCAACAATTACTTTTTTTTAATCATGCTTTTGGTTTGAGGTTAGGTGGCGCAAGCTACCGCCCGTTATAAGGGTACAGCCGTTCAGAATTTATCCACCCCTACATCCGATAACTGAAATGTACGCTACTTTGAAGCGTAGGTTCTTTCGTGGCTCTTGCCGGCACCATGCCCGATCAGTTCGAAACGGGAAAGGCGGACCGCGGAGATCGAACCCAGGAATTCTCCTTCGGTCCTATAGACTTTTTTAATGTTTACAAAATCACAGTCCCGCGTGTGGTCTTCACAGCTCCGCACGTGCGTGTTCGTCGCTTCGGAAAGCGAGGAAAGCACGCGCCATACGCACGAACAGTCAAGATGGCACCGGCCACACGCTCTTTTTTGGAAAGGTCTATACAGCGCGAACATTTCTACACCACGCGCTCCCAGCTCTTGGGACGGTCCGCGTTTCAGCCCAGAATCATTTCTTCTCTCCCATCTTTTTGTCTCAATGAGTTTTTTTTTCTCTTTTTTTTCTATAGTTAATTTTTTACGGTATTTAATAAAGGAAGAAATGAAAGTCTCCCGAAGACATCATCAGAGTGGCGGTCAGTGTTTCTCCAAATCCGCGGCCACACTGCAAATACATCATTCAAAAGACAGTCTGCAAACATGCGTGAGTCATGACCGCAGACAATTCT
Source organism: Ixodes ricinus (assembly GCA_037355805.1). Lineage (NCBI taxonomy): Eukaryota > Metazoa > Arthropoda > Arachnida > Ixodida > Ixodidae > Ixodes > Ixodes ricinus. Next base: position 105,668 of record JAZHYW010011931.1, read on the forward strand.
GTCGTTATGTCCGCAACGAACACTGCTTGTCACGATGTACGCAGTGTAACATGCGGGAGACTAAAGCCCCTTTATACAGAAAAGTAGCGACATCCTTGAAGAATGCCGCCTGTTATCTTGGGACAAACCAGGCGCCGCTACCGTCGACGCGCGGGTGCAAAAAAGCAAAACGTAAAGATAAAAGGTGCGCGCGTCAGAGGAGGAGGGAGAAGGAATGCCTTAGCTGTTGGAGTGCAATGGAAGCTATGAGCTCATGTCGCCAATCAAATAACGCCGACTGTGCAACGTCACGGCTTTCATCGTCTTTCTTTCAGCACATCCTTCGAGGCTGGTAGACCGTGACAGTGCGCTTTTAGCCTGTGTGTATGTATTTGCGCGTCTTTGAGCCTTTGACTGCGCTCTGACTCAAGTATAGGAAGGCCGTCTGCTATCTTGGGCCGAACCAGGCGGCGCTACAGTCGACGCGCGGGTATAAGAAAGCAAAACATAAAGATAAAAGGTGTGCGCGTCAGAGGAGGAGAGAGAACATGTCGCTACCTTTTTTATTCAGGGGATTACGGGAGACAACTTTCTTCAGGACGGCTCGTAAATTTACTGGCATTTGTCTAAAATTCATCGATACAATACGAGGTAAAATGGGGATCAAAACCAAAACAGTTCGTCATCCCAAAAAGTATATTATAAACGAATAGTCGTCGTCTCGTTTTTTTTAGCACAAGCCTCAGCAAACGTGAAAAAAAAAAAAGAGCAAAACATAACATCCAAAATATGGCTTACATCTAAAGCAAGATAGGAAAGAAAGGTTACGAAAGAAGCGATTAAAGACGACGAGGATTGGCGAGGCGTTTCCCGAAGCGCACGAAACGCAAGCTGGGAAATTGATGTTCGTGACTCGACGAAAAACAAAGCGGATGAAGGCAAGAGGTCTCAAAGGCAAGCAGAAGGTTGAGCACACCGACTCTTCACCAACTTATTTTTCTTTTACTATTATTATTTTTTATCCTAACCCGTCGGCCTTCTTTTTCTTTTTCCCAGCACACACGGGTTACTTTGAGGCGTGCTCTCGTATACATGAAAGGTCAAGATCATGCTCTTTATTGGCGCAATAAAAGTGGCACGAAATCGTAAATAGAGTCGAGATAACGATAATTCGTGACTCGGACGGTATTCGTAAAAGGCTACGTTCTACGCGCGGCCGTTTTCTTTCTTTTCTTTTTCCCTCAGATACGAGTTGATAATTCTGGGCCTTTGTACACAGCCGTCGATTGTTTCGTGGTCGTTAGTTCCCCGAACCCAGCTATGCAGTAATTAACTCGGGCTCGATGGGTCGCGTATTTAAACAAGCGCATTTACGGGGCTAAGATGTTCAATCAAGCTGATACCTTGTTTCCGAAAACTTCATCACGCTAAAAAAAGAATCGGTCGTTAAATTAATGAGATTTCTTTCTTTATTTTTTTTCCGTTATACGATCTCATTAAGATTCTCACTTCTTGCACAAACGCCGAGAACAACCCGAAGGAAATACATAGGGAGAACGCCTTAACTTTATCTTCTACTGAACCTTTCGGTCAAAATGAGACTTCTAAGCCTAACTGAAACATTAGACCGCACTGAACCTTGCAGTCGAATTAAAACAACAAAACTAACCTAAACATTAAGCCGAAATGAGACTACAGGCTCAGTGAACTTTCACCCCGAACTTAAACATTCAGACAAACCAAAGTTTCTAGCTGGAATGAGGCTTCAAAGTAATCGTGACTCCCGATGAGCTGAAGCAGAACGAAAACGTCGGATAGGCAAATCTGGAAGCCCGCTAAAGGCCAGCACGTGAATCACAGAAACATGCTTACCTAAGCCTTCCCTTTCCTTCCTTTTCCCTCCTCCCTCCTCCCTCCCCCTACCCTCCCCCGTGAACCAGGGGATGTCACGTTCACGAAAACGCTCCAATGAGAGTGCCGGAATTGGCCTGTTGAACATCATATGTTTCTTCGAATACGCGTCCGGGTGTCATCCGGGCGCGCCCGACCTAAATCTGGCGACATTTCCGTGGTGTTGAAGGGACCATGAAACGATTCTGAAATCGAATTTCATCCACCGATCGTCGTAAAAGGTGTGAAAAGAAACACAAAAACACAAAAATAGGGAGCAAAAAAAATTCTTCGCTATAGAACTTTTAAAAGAAAACTGGACACTTTTGCGCCTTCTTTCCTTCGAAAGCTCTCTGCCTTTTCACTGCGATGCATCCGCGGAACCGCAGCACGTCAGCCGAATCCACGTCGCCTATTGGGTAAGAGCCTACCTCACCAGCACCGCGATTATAAACAATAAATAGCCGGCGAATGTTTCCTAAAAGCTTTGTTAAATAATATTCAGATCCACATTTTGTAGCATAATTAGAGATGTGACGAAAATTGCCAAATTTGATAATGCTGAGTGCCAAGCGCCATCTATCGTGTGGTAAACGAAGGAAGAAAAAGACCCTACAGCGCTTGCGCAGTAGGGCCGACAGCGTCGCTCAATTACTTGGTCGCGACGACCAACCAACATTTATTTTTCTACGTGTTCTTCTCGCGCGTCCCGACTTTAAGCAGCATGAAAAAAGTAAAAAGTACTCGAAACAGACCACGACAAACAAAACGCTGGATCCACAAACACCCGAGAAAAGCTACAACGGCCACGAATCCACCGACCCCGACCAAGCGAGCTCTGCAGAATATAGGCCTAGCAGGCACTCCGACTCGGCGCAGCGTTGCTTCAACCAGCGCTGCTTCAACGGTACTTGGCCAAGACCGTCTACCAACGACCGGCTGGCGTGCTGAATGGAATATGCCCGCGCGACCCTTGTGGACCCTTCCCGTATTATAGTTTGATCGCTGACCTCAATTTTAGACTAAAAGGTGAGGTCAATCTCTTCCCCTGTCATCTAGCTCCTTGTTTTCCGAGGCAGTGGTGACGAACACTGTCGTCGAAAAGGGACTCTCGTCGATTCTATCTTCTTGTTTTGTGTGATATAGAGCTCAAATGAACGCCGTATGGATTACCTTCGTAACACGGTATGTACACTTTGTTATTAGTATGCCATTTGTATTCTGACACGACTGCACGTCACTGTAGAGCTATAACAGTTCGTGGGAGCTACGTGCAATGCCGGTCCAACCTTCGTTTGCCGAGTGCCACGTCAGTATCGAGTTGCAATCGTAAAAGATCGGTCCCGAAGCGCTTACCAACAGCGCGAATACAGCACTTCCATCAAACGCGCGCGTCCGCTCCGAGTGTGAACACGTATTTACGTGGCTTTCGCTGACATTGTCGTAGTTCAAACGTATAGTTTTTAACGTCGGCTCGCTCCTGCATCTCCGAGGCCGCGAAAAACGCCGCGGCAATTTGTTTCCATCTACGTCGCTTTGCAAACGACTGACACGGGCCGCCTTTTATCAACAATGACAGTTGGGTTGACTTCTGGAGTCTTCACCGGAAGACTCGCCGCACTTCCCAACAGGCATACCGGCGTGTGGGACTAGTCCCATGCTGTCGCTGTAGCGCAACATATTTCATTGAATTTCGCTCAGCTGCGATGTGTCCATGGCTGTCGCGGTGATGAGAGGCGCCGATTCAGAAAATACGTCGAGCCATCAGCGCAGTAAAACCTACCGGCGCACCCCCAACTCGCCGCCGCTAACGCTCTTATTTTCCTACTGCCGAGAGAACTTCCGGTTCCTGTGCCAGAGTACGTCATGACCGTCAAAATTACGCCGCAACTTCTTTTGCGGTCAGTTGGAAAGAAAGAAAACGTCAATATTTCATTTTTTTTGTGTGTAGAAGTTAATAAACCGAGACGAAAACGGATGCCTGTTCGGCATTCAGTGAACGCTGAAGGTTTCATATAAAAGTTATCGGGCAAAAGTAAAAAGGTCATTTCATGGTCCCTTTAGGGATCAGCTTGCACCTAGAGTTATGACAAATAAAGGATCCAAATCGTTAAAGCGCTGGGCACTATAGTCACTAAACAGCGCTGGCGGTAACGCGTTACAATTGGAACGGTGTGACCTGTAACGCATTACTTTTCCCCGTAACGTAGTAACGCTTAGTCGTTACTTTTAAAAACTGTAACGCATAACGTAATTAAGTTACTTATTTCGAGTAACGGTTAATGCAGTTACGTTAGTCGTTACAACTTCTTCCCAAGACCCCACAGAAATTACACCTGCACTCTTCGTGTTTCTGGGCGTTGAATCATAAATACTCGTACTAGCGTTTTTTTTTCTTCGCGTTTTTTTTTCTGTAAGTACAAAGGTGTAACTGTGAAATAAGATGAGATAATTATGATAAGGTTTTGCACGGACACGATGTTACTTGAAATATGGCGCTTAACATACCTGTAAGCTGTAAGGTATAAAAAAAGATTCAAAATTTAAAAAGTAACGTGATTTAGTATTTATCGGTAACGGTAACTCGTTCCTCTTATTTGCAGGTAACGAAACAACGTACTTCGTTGCTTATGGTTCTGTAACGCATAACGACACTGTCACTACATAAGCTATGCTTGCAAAAGGATGATGAACCGAACATTTCAGTGTCTATTAACGGCGAGATGTTTTAGTAGCGCCCTCTATGGTTCCCTCTCGTGACGTCGTTACCTTGAGAACAACAAGTTCGACGGTGTTCTTTAGCCAGTGGAAGCTCGAAATCATTGCGCTTTCAAAGCAACACTGCCAACACCGTCACAATTGAAGTTCTTACATTCCTCTTATTTCTGTCGATGAGAAAACCTTTGCTGACGTCGTTGTCAGCATTCGGCCAATCCTGAAGGCCGACCACTGCGACGCTATCGATCGCGCGCGTCGCCAATAATAAGCGGCGCACCATCTTTCCATGAGTCAGCAGACGCCGGTGTGCGCGAGCACACGCAACGAAATTGACGTCATCATATCCCCCATGCAGTTTTGTTTTTAGTGTAGTGTATTCGAAAAGGCCACTTCCTGACCTTTAGTTACGGTGTAAAGAAGTTTGGACAACATTGCTTTGTTCTGTCGCGGAGCGTTTAACATTTTCTGGAGCACGGCAAATCGTTTCGTATACGATTTCAGACGATGCTTCGGACACCTGGCAACAATGATTTAAACACCGAAATGGCCGAAGTGACGTAACTCGAAAGCGTAGCTCAATCGATCGATCTATGCTATTTTGATGCAACTTTAAAAGCGGGTAGCTCTATCACGCACATCTATACCGTGCAGATTCATGTGAACACTTTAATGTAAGACCAGTCAGAGTAGCGCAGTCGACCTTCTTTCTGCAATATGTAGGCTTATTCGAGGATGGCGAGTTTAAATGCGCAATAGATCCATGGCGACGCTCACATGCAACCATTTTTAAATCCAGAGTGTGAAAGGCTCATAAACACGTAAAAAAATCATTAGGAAAACATACAAAAAACAATACAGGACAGCGTATTGCGTTAACCAAAGCTCAGAATAAAATAAAAATTAAAAAAACGAGAAAAAAAAAGTAAAGAAGCTCGTTTGACGTTCGTCCCTCTGTCGGACCATCCATCCATTTATCCATTCATTTCATTTCATTAAAAACAATCAATCCTAATTCTTCTTCCGCCGTCACGACCCTCAAACGCAAAAAAAGGAGAGCACGGGTCCATTCATTCGGTTCTCGTAATTACGACCTCCACCTAAAGATGACTCGGTTAATAGCACACGCCGTTTTATTCGACACGCGATAGAGGGAAAGAGCTAGAAGAAAACGCTAATGAAAATTGAGGGTATACCTAAGAAAAAAACGGAAAATTTGCTAACCGTTATTCGGTTTTTGAACTTCAACAGCGATGACACTTTAAATGGAGGTCTCCACTAAGTTCTGCCCCTTTAAAAAAGACAATATAATTAAAAAAGAAAACGAGTCAAGTAAAAAGAAAAAGGAGGAGCGTAGGTGCAATACCGCAGCGGTTCTCGTCAGAGTTTTAGCGGGATCAATGCGTCTCCGCCCGTGCCAGTAATGAACGGCAGCCTGCCCGGGGCCATCAGTCATCGTCACGTGGACGCACGTGACGTCACGTCGCATCACGTGATCGAGAACGCCAGAATGGCCTCGCAGTTTGGGGTGGGGTCCGCTCCCGTTTGTCTTAACCCCTTCAACTCGGTAGAACGTTTTTTTTTATTGATTGAAAACTTTCCTAAAGGGAGTACGGCGAGCTTAACAGCTGTATAGGGTACGCCGTATTATTTCCTGAATCTCCACCGGCATAATAAAGTATTTTTATGTGTTTCATGTTACTGTAATGTTTGTATTACTATTGTATTACTTTATTTTTTTCCCCGCGGACTGTGTTGCAGCGGTGCGACTGTATATTCGTAAAAAAAAAAAGGACCGGGAACTTGGGAATAAAAAGAAGGACCCCTTGTAAGGTTAGTTCCAGAGTCTCTCTGTGAATGGGCGGTAAGGGCACGCTAAGAGTGATCTATACCTGTTGACAACTTCAGAAATTCAGGGTATGTACAGTTGTCGAACATCTCAATAAGAATAAACAGCCCTTGGGATTGCCGCATTAAAGAAAGGTGTAGAAGGGATCATGAAGTTAGAAGCAAGCACGTAATAATAGCCACGCTCTGAGCTTTTTAAGAATGGAGAGCCTTTACTTTGGCAGCCACACGTGCTCTCTGCACGTTCGCGTCTCAATTATCGTATTGCCACCACAGATGACATCACATGAGTCGTGCGATCACCCGCAAGAGTGAAAAACGTCGAAACTTCTAGGTGTTCTCGAATATACAAGCAAAATCTAAATCCTAAACTCCACGTGCACTAAAAAAACAAACATTGGTCTTAGAACAATTTTAAGGGGAGGGGGGGGGGTCGGTTTCTCCATATTTTGCACCCTAAAAAGTTGTTTTAAGCTCCTCTAAAAGCGTTCTTAGTGAAAAAACCTACAAGGAGTTCTTTTCTCCTTTTCTTTTAGGCGAAATAGTCTTTTAGCGCCCAGTTGCCTTTTGCTTGAGACGAAAGTATTCTTCACTAACTGAAAGAGTTCTTGAGGCGTCAAAAACCTTTCAGAAACGATTTTCTTTTTTATAGAATGTGCGCATATTACGCAATGGCATATGGCACGCCACAACTAAGAACTGGAGTTCAATTCGAACCACCTGGACATGTTTTGGAAGCACAGCCTATATCTCACTGACACCGAGTCAAGCCCATGCGGATAGCAAGTTCGTCTGCTTCTTTTGCAGGGGTTGTGGTGACGTCAGAACGACGTCGAGCTCTGATTGGCTCTGATTGAAAGAATAGTGGGTACAGCTCAATGCTAGATGTATTGAGGTGTACCCACTATCCTTCAATCAGAGCCAATCAGAGCTCGGCGTCTTTCTGACGTCACCACCACCCCTGCAAAGAAGCAGACGAACTTGCGCTCCGCTTATGCCAGATGGCGAACACCTCCGCCGGATTATTCAATGCCCTTTCGCAACGGCAGGTCTTCGTACCGAGGCTCCTTGGTTATCGAAGCTCACGCTCACCTAATTCCAACAGAAGAAATTGTTAATGTTCAAGTGAGAAACTATTTATGGACCACTCGTATTGCTCGTCTTCGTAATATATCCATGAAGAAGGCTGAAATCTGCGTAACTGTTGTGGGAATCATGCCATCCCACTACTGGTGCGTAGATTCCGAAGAAACGAAAACGGACAACCAAACAAATTTAAAGCGGTGCAGTGTAGTAATAAGAGATAAAAAAACACCTATTTTTTCTTTCGTCTCATTTTTATTTCTCGAAATAGTCATATTTAGCGTGGACATGGAAACCCTAGAGCGAGGGAACAAAGAGGGGCGGACATACAAACGGGGTCACCTGCCCCGTTGGTTGAACTTTGATTATTAACGTTTCTCCTTCGATTATTTTCTTTGTTTCATTGTTCCTGGCTGTTAACAGCCAGGAAGAATTAAGGCAACCAAGGCGGATACTGCTTTTTAAGGTTTTCTTATCCCTAAAAATATAAACACGAATGAAAAAAAAAAACACGTTAGTTACCTTTAGTCTTAAAGGCGAGGCAGAAGCGCGTTCGTGTGTTGATAAAACAATTCATATTTATACGAGTACTACCCAGAAAAACAACCCCTCTTCGGAAGCTGACTGCAACGCTATTAAATGCGTGTCTCGATGGCGCCCTCTTACGGGCCGGGCCATGTTCCAGACGTCTTGATTAGGACGTCACAAGGTTTAACCCTGGCTACTTATCGTAAGTTTTGAAAGACAAGTTCGTTGGTGCGTAAAAATAATGGTGGTAGTATCTTGGAAGCCATCGCATTTTTAACGCGATAGCATTAAGGAGCTCGTGTCGCAGAAAATAGGTGGCGTGCCGCGAAAATCCTGATTGGTCGATAGGGTCATGACGTCACAGCCACATTACCTCGCGCGGGAATTTCAAACAGCCCACAACGATCAACGAAAACGTGACGTCACGCGTGGAATGAAAGCGATTAAAAAACATGGCAAGTAATGCGAATTAAAGGTCGCCGCATGTCTCAAATGATTTCACTCTATAAAGTAATTCCTTTGCCTTAAAGCAAAGTTTGGAGGATTACATTTAGGCGGAATTCGAACTTACGACCCTTCAGTTGCGAGCCAGACACGCTACTGACTATATAGGGCCACATGCACGCTTGCATGGCTTGGAAACCAGCGGGAGTTTCTATGTTTATAGGTTTCGCTATCGCGTTCCTCTCTTAAAGGCGAAGCTTAAGCGTCCTCCAAGTTTCAAACTGACACAGTCAAAGTGACAGTCTGACGTTACCCTAACGGTTCCGTTAATGAAGCAAAATAAATTCGACCGAAGACTTCTTTCTAGGTGTTTAGGCCAGTGGTGGAATGGCCATATCAGCGACGCTTCTGGTCAAAAGGCACGCGGTCGTGAGGGCGCAGCATCCACAAATTTGCTGCGTGCCGGAACATTCCGCTATTCTGTAGGTCCGACCGCGGCCAACATTGCGATCCAAGAGAGCTGATCAAACAGTGTCAAAAGGCTATCGTCATCGTCGGTTTTATGCATTTGGTATCATCGCCTAAAGCCATCAGACACAGTGAGTGTGACGCAATTCTGAACTTTTTTCCCGTGCGTGATTTTTAATTGGTTTAGATGTGGATAGCGTTGTCTGCGGTCCAACTTTAATGTGAAACGGAGTATAAGTAAAGTCTCTTCCGAAGTCGGGCGCTTGAGCTTCTGTTTACTACAGCACTGCATGCAACACCTAACCCAGACTACTAACTAAGCCTTACACAACGTTCCGCTTAAACTTCACCGCCGCCACGAGTTCCCCTATAAAAGTTTCGAATTGCAGTCACACAGCAAAAGTGCGACCCCCCCCCCCTTTCCAAAGAAAAAAACAAATAACGCAGCACACTTTACGCGAGGCAGAAGAACAGTTGAAGCCGAGCTACGCACGAAGGAGGAAAGCCCGTCATTACGCGTAATACCCGAAAGTCATCCCTCATCGGGACGCGAAAACAAATGGCGGACAATGACAGCTCACGTTCATTGATAAATGATCGCCGAGACGGAAGCGCCGGTTTCACGAACATCGGTGCGTTCGATGATGAGCGGTGTGTGACGCGGCGCAGCGATCGGCGCTATCTTCACCAATCTGATCATTACTCGTTAACGCATTAGTGGGACGCGGCGAGGAAGCGGAAACAGGGCAACACAACCGCGAGGTCGCGCCGTTCGCCACTTCCGGAACGAGTCGGCAGCGCTCCAGAGACCAAGTATGCGATCGTAAGCATCACAATTCTGGCTGAGAGGCTAGTATGGGAAAAAGGTATACAATCACGGATCAAATTAACTATGACGTGAGAGCGCGTTCTGTTCGCTTGTTAGCGTCGCCTGGCTGCGATAGGGTGGACGTACTTACCCTCCCTATGCGACAACAATTAGAGTGTGCGAGACGTGTACACTCTGGTGAAAGAGAGAACAATAAGTACCTCAACTTGTTACTCGCTCAAATAAGAGCGTTGCCAGTTACCGATCATCTAGAGCAATGCGTAACTTTCCTTGTTACATTTCAAATGCAAATAATGGGCAACGTAAAAAAAAAAACGAAGTTGGAAAAAAAAAGAAAAAGGACAGAGCAAATTGATAAAGCCGAATAAGATTTGTTAAATTCTTTCTGTCTTCTCTCTCTTTCTCTCTCGCTTTCAGCCTTCAGGTTAGGAAAAATTATTCGCAAAATGAATTTGGCTTTTTCATCGGTATGCGTGGCAATACTGTTCAAACCCGTGGATACCTCTCCTCGACCGGGTTTGATCCTCGACCCCGTCCGTTTCGATGGGGATGAGCATCAGACGGAGTGCGATCGTGTAATCATAATTGGGTGATACCCGTTAAACATCGCAGGTTACCAGCCATACTGCACTGGTAAAATTGCTCATTTACAGTCCCTTCTGATGGTCGGCTAACTTCGTGCTGTTGTAAGCCGCAGTCAATGCCGATTCACAGTGGACCATTTCTTACGTTACGTGAAGTTACATTACGTTACGTACAACGTATTCAAGGCCCATTCTTACAGGGGCGTCTCCTTACGTTATGTTACGAGTGCTTACGACGAGCTAGGAAGGTGAGTTACCGTGGCAACCAGGGACACAAGGCTCGTCGTAACGTAGCGTAAGGGAGTTGAGCTCGGTTCTACTTTCAAAAGACCGGTTCACAGAGTACCGTTCTCTTACGTTACGTCTAAGTCACCGAAACATTCGTGTCTCGAATGTCGCGTGCCAGGCTACCGCCTCGAGTTGGTAGCCACGCTTGACATGAAGCACAGATGTCCCGGTGGCTTGTACGTAAGCTTCCGTAACGTAAGGAATCTGGGCTGTGTGAACCAGCCTTTACACGGCTAAAACATTGTACAAAAGACAGCCTGCCGACACTCTCTGAGGTCTTCCTTGTATGTCGGACCTGTCAAATTGTTCGTCCAGAAACTGCCGGCACACATGCTCGAAGCCTACGTATGTATATAAGACCCTTTTCTCTGCAAACGCCACCAGGCGGTGCTCCAGTCTTTGACGTCCCAACGAACTTTCGGTTTATAAAAAAGAATGAACAAAGCCCCCTTAACACCGCTGCTTGAAACGTCAATGAAACATTTCCCACCAATTCCCCAGGTGAACGCCAAAAAAACCAAGAAGCGCGTGATCTGTTCAAAAATTTCGAATTTTCCTTTGAACCAATTTGTCTCCTCCAAGACCTTAGATCGTACAGTCGAGTTGGGGTGAGGACATGGTCACGCATATTGCTGAAAACGTAACGAAGCGACCGGTACTCGTTACTTGGTCACTCAAAATATAACTTAAAGACGTTGCTCGTTTCTATTATCAACAAACACGAACGAGTCTCTGTAACGAAACTGTGCTTTGTAGCTTAAAAAGTGTAACGCTTTGCATACGACTCTTGGAGTGTACTAAGTGGAAGAAATGCTACGAAAGCTATCAGTTTGCTGAAACACGTGAATGAACACGTATTATATGCGGAACGACAAAGACGCCTTCTAAAACGTTTGCTCGCAAGCTGGCATTCCCATTGGTGATATTGCAGAAATCATCGTGTATCGCACAGACGGTGTGCAAACTTGCTAAGATCCCTCCAAAGTTCACCGAGATACTTGCCTGCGTTCGCAGCCTTCATCGCCTATTTTGAGACTATCGTATCCCTGTTCCATAGTTGCGCACAATGTCACCGTGATGACGTCGTCAAAACGCTAGTGCACGGTCCTCCATTATTCAATAGTAGGCGACAGGTTAAGAAAGAGGTGAAAGGAGCTTCCACTTCACTCTTAACCCGTCACGGTGTTGGCCATTGCTGTCTAGACTGTCTCCACTTGTAAGAAGCACCCATGGAATCCCAAAGTGCAATTTCCAAGCGCGGCTATGACACTGGCGCCATTGTGGCACCCGGCCAATCGAACTTTACATTTTAATCGTTTCGTGACGTCACGGCATCGAGCTGCGACATGTCGTGGCGTCACAACATCCAGCATGTAAGACTCTGGCAGGCGACGGTTTGTCTATGTTGGTGTATGAGACGTCGAGGCGGAGGCGGCGGGGGCGGCGATGACAGCGGCACCACGACGACGGGTAAATTCTGTGCTGCACTGCGCCGCGCACACATTCGGTGCTATCGCCGAACGGAGTTCGCTGAACTCGGCGTAATCGGAGTTGCCGAGCTTTTCTGCTCGGTCGTGTGTCGTCCCCCCCCCCCCCTCCAACGACAAGCCTTCCCAGCTACGACTCCGCACGCCGCCACCCCTTCTCTTTTCCTTATTCACTTTTGTTTTCTGCTGATGTATTCTGGTTTAATCTGCGTGATACTTTTTTGTGTTGTCACCCCGGTGGACGGGAAACATCTGTTTTGGCGCCGAATCGCCCAACGCTGTCACAATTCGTATATCCTCCGCTGTCGCCCCGCAGAGGCTGCACGTTGTGCTGTTGCTTTTTACGCTTCGCCGTTTCTATGTTGTAAATGTTTTACGGCGCTTACGTATTGTGTTCACTTAATCAAAAAACTTTTGTAATTTGTTGGGTAAATTGGCCTGCGCACATCAATTTTTATTTCAGTCGCGGGAGGCCCATAGAGTGTGAATCATGACGTCGACTGGGATATTAAAAATTACAAAAAAAAGAGGTTTTGGGCACTTTTTTATATCAATGTCAATATACACAAAACCCCGTAATATTAGAGTCTACACTATATGTCCTACCCATTCCCTGCTTTATGAAATTTTGAGATAATGGGACACATAAAAAATTGTGCAACAAAATGTTTATTTCCTTAAATAAAAATTGAATTGACTCCCCCGGTCTAGTTCCCAACTGCCCCTACATGTCAGGCACGCCACGTTGCATCACTGTGCGAAGCTTATTTGGCCAGAGAAGTGTATTAAAATTAGACGCCGAATTCTCCGACTTCCTGCCGTTGATGCATTCTTATCTTATTAGTAATACTCAGAACACCTTCAACCCCTCTTTTTTCAGCTGCACTCTTAAACATTAGCCTGCAAATCATATCATTTACTGCCGCTCTCACAGGATTAAAGAGAAGGTCTACCAAAACGAACATGAAGTCTAATATTAGACTTCTACTTTATGTGAAGTATAATAAACTCTCAATGGGCAGACACGGAACGTCTAGTCGATGGCCGCAATCATTGGCGTTATCTTCAACGCAGGCACGTAGCCAGAATTTTGTTTCGGGGGGGCCCGCCCATGACAAAACGTTGTATGAGGGGGAGAGGGGAGAGGAGGCGTTAGCAAAATGGAGGATTTCGGGGGGGGGGGGGGCGGGCCCCATGGGCCGCCCCCTGGATACGTGCCTGCTTCAACGTTTGTGTGAAATCCAAGAAAACAGATGGATTCGAGAGGCGGCTATGGTGAGCCTTCCACGGTGTACGTCACATGTATTTATAGCGCAATCGTAACGCTACGGCATAATATCGTATCGTTAGGTGAGGAAGCACAATAGAACTATGAGTGACCGGTAGTCCCGATTACAAGATACAGAAAGAGAACGAGACTAGAAACAGGGATACATTTAAGAGGTTCAGAAAAGCCACTGAGCCACAGAGATGGTAAAATTGTTCCCTCTGCCATTAATTAATTACTGTTATTTCGGAGTATTACACCGCGACCAAGTGCAGAAGTGTAGAGAAAAGAATACGTTCTGGTTAAAAGGAAATGGCAAATAATCTCTCGAGGCCATGATTAAGTTCCTTAGAAATTTTAAAACAAGAGATGCAAGGTTTCGTCTTCACCTTTGCAGAAAATGTTCTTCTCTTTCTCTATATCTCTTTCTCTCCCGCGCGCGCACACACACACACACACACACACACACGCACGCACGCACGCACGCACGCACGCACGCACCCCTCCCCCCACACACACACGCACACACACACTTCAATCTAGTTTCTGAGTGCGAACTGCAATGAAAGTTTTCGACGTTCTTTTCGAAAGCTAGCTTATACGATTAAACAATCCAAAATTGCTCCACTCTGGCGCTTATAGGATACTATGTGTTCACCTATTGTGAGCCTTTAGTGTCCATTCACGGTTTCATGCGTGTAAACATACCTAAAGATAGACCTGCAAAACTACTTCGAGTTCACCAGAGTACTTCGACATTACAACAACAACAACAACAAAAACTGTTATTGAATGATCCTACATATTCTTGAAACAAATTCATAGTTCCGTAATCTCTCGCGCTTTTTTGGGAGAAATATTTCAAATCTAGGAGACAACTATCTTTGGCAGTTCAGAAGAAGGGATGAGCGCACGCGCACAAGTTTCATTGGCGCTCAAGATGCTCGAGTGCACCAGCGTCCGTGTACATTGACCGCACAGCCCGCTTCCCCCAAAGTGGTATGTTCCGCGAAAGAGCTACAAATTTGCGAACTGTCCTCGGGCTCATGAGAGAGGTTACTTCTAGTATGCAAACTCGGCTCTTTAACTTGCATCACGGAGCATAACGATCGTACCGAAGGAGGGCGCCAGTACAAAGGCTCGAAGCGCGGAACTCAGTTCAATCACACATAAGGAAGCGAATCTTTAGATATGGGCCGATCTCACCACCATCTCTCGCCAACGAAGCTCATCAAAAATAAAAGTTAAATGATCGAGAAGGGATCGAAATAGGTGTACCACCGATACACCCGTTAAACGACACAACGCGTCCGTCCAGTTTAGAAAGGTCCACCGGCAACGAAACAGCAAATCGGAGTCAGGGGTCAGCCAACACAGAGGCCCTAGCAAGCGGAAATTTCCGCGAGACGACCGACGTCCACTGACTTCCCACGGCCCGTCGATGAATACCGCACACCGTATAAAGGATGCGTTCTCGTCGCTTTGCGATACAGTATAGTCTACATCCTGAAACTTTACAACGATGCGGCCACGGGCAGCGATACTATAGGAGCCGCGGCGCCGATTCTCGGGCTGACCCTCACTGTTCTCGACTCGCAAGCTCCCGCCAACTCTTCCTCAATTTTGTTATTTTTTCCCTCGACGAAACACATTTGTCGCTACCCTTCTTACGCGGCCGGGACCTCGGAGAGATCGATCGTTATTGTTGCTGCCTCGTCTTCGCGTCGGTGCATGATGGAAACATCGTTAAAGCAGCGTTTTTTTTTGTGTTTTTTTTTCTCCGGTGCCAAGTTGTTCTGGGCAGCTGCGGCGAAGAAGGCAGGATCGTGCGCGTCTTGGGATATACGCGAGAACGACAGTGCGTGGCGTTTACTGCGGGGCGACCTATCGGGGGCACGGATTATACGTATACGACGGCGCAAAGGGTATACGACGGAAGGCGGGGAGGGGAGTTTTATATATGTGTGGTTTATTCGGTCTATTGGTTCTCCCGTTGGGCCGTTTTACGACTCTTTGTTGGGCTCCCGAGATCGGTCGCACGGGAAAGCGGACTTTTAATGCGTTTGTGGCCGGCCGTTTTCGGGACCACGAGAAGGACGAGGAGAGAGCAAGAGACAATGCGCGCGATGGAATATGGATACGGCTGAGAACGATGCGTACGTCGGTTTCTTGAGACAATGTGGCCGCGGTGCATATTATAAAACGCTGAGAGAAAAAAAAATGGGTATCCTCGTGCATATGGTGAGACAGTGACGAATTGGTAACCCGCGTGATGGAGGTGTATATATACAGGGTCGTCGAGATAAATCCGGACTTATTTCCAGATTTCGTCTCTCAACAATACAGTGAAGCTAACCGGCCGTATTGCGCTTCTGCGGTCAGCGTGATTCGACAGCGGACCATCGCATGGCAAAACGATTTCGCGACTTGCACAGAAATGAGTGGGGAACACCACCGGAGGGCAGCAAACTCGAATCGCTTCGCGCCGGAAAGTCGCCTAAGCAAGTCATTGCGTGGTATGGCTACTAGAAGACAAATTTACAGCATTGCCCAGACGTTCAGATAATCTGTCAGCCAGGAAGACGTTACGGCAGACCGAACAAAGCACAGAAAACGGTTGATATTCATTTTGTCTTTGCCTCTTGAGTTCTCTGATGTGGTGAATTTTCCGAATTTACCTCGACGACCCGGTATATGCATACGCGTGACATCTTTCCTCCTTTTTTCTTCTCTCGAATCTAGGACTTTTGTTTTAGGCTGTCTTCATATATTTTTCTTGTGTCGTTTTTTATACGAAATGTTACTTTATTTGTTATCGGCTTTTTCCGCTATTTTGTATTACTTTTTTTTTTTCACATCAACTTCCACATTTCGGGAGAAGATTTATAGCATGTAAATGCGGCCATGACACAGTTATTCCAACGTCCTCTGGAACTAGTTTTAATTGCCGATAATTATTGAGAATAATTAATGAAACATCCTTATGACTGGCTGCTGCCTTAGCTCGGCGAATGCCAAGCTAATCAGCCCCGTCTACTCCATTTGAAGCTGTCACTCGCCACAATAAAAACAAACATAATAAAGTACTCGTTTTCGGTTCGTACAGAGTCAGCTAATATAATAGTAGCATTGGAAAGCTGCGCACGTTTTGGTCCAGAACGTATACCTCCGCGCCGCTTCATCTCTTGACATAAAAACATCGTAATTTTGAACAGACGCAATATCTTTTCTTGGCTGCAGTTTGTGTCAGTGCTCTCTTAATTCAATCTGGCTGCTTTCAGATTGACTTCCTAATGTCCAGGCGTTCGTGTACGACTGGAGAAGCGCGTCAGACGAAATCTCTAGAGCTGTATTGTCGATTGAGCGTAGCATTCCACGATACTTCTTTACTGAACTACAAGGGATGAATGGCTCGAAGGTCAGTCGCGTTGCACTCTGACGACGAGGAGCCGACCTCTGATTCTTCTATTCCCGACATAGGAGAGGGAGTGGAGGAATAGCTGTCGGTCGCTCAGTTTCCACTTATAACGCGGAGGCAGCTTAAAAAACCGAGTAACTCCTAGTTGCCACGTTTGTATTCTGTAATTTGTTCAACTGAAATACTTTTTCGCGCTCCCATCTTTGTCTCCCTGGATGTGGAACGCGTTTTGAGCATGCGCAGTAGGATTCGTTTTTGCGAAGCATCGGATGCTAAGCGGTAGAATGTTGTACAGTCTCTGACAGCCTAAGGAACGCCGGGACCTTCACGTTTCTTCCTTTCGGTCTTTTTCTTCACACCGGCTAAGGCTGCAGCCTGGTAAACTACAGCGCAATTATATACCAGGCTCGGGACTCGATGACACGCTTCGAGTTTATTAAGCTGTCTCCGACCATAGTGCGGGACGAAATCTAAACTCAGCCGCGTGAATTCCAAAGGAATCGATTGAGTGCCTCATTGCTTCCGTAGCATTCCCGATCTATATATTTCCCCATCCACATTACGGTCGCCATTTTGCTGCTCTTTCGTCGTACCGAGTCCGTCAAAGCCACAGGCTATCTCACGGGGTCCGTTCTCCTTGCCAGCTTCAATCGCAGCGCAACGATCTCTACCGACGGCCTAGCTACAACGAGAAAAAAAAAATCTGTTTTGAGTGAAATCAAATGTCCATTGTCTGACGCCCCCTCTGTTCTTGTCGTTTACCTGTCCGCCACTCCTTTGTTCTTTCATCGTCCCAGCCTCCTCCCACTGTGGCTTCCAAAGCGTCTATACAGTTCACAGAGCGGGTGGAGTGTAGCAGTCGTGCGTGTGCGTGCACTGATTGTGTTCGTGTTTTTTCTTTTATTATTCCACGGAGAGAAACATTTACGTTCGCCCAGTCACGGTTCTTTCGATTTTGGGAATGGCACTGCTCCGAAAAGTGTTTTCCCACGGTTAAGACGAAAAGTGGACGATGGGATCCTCGGCGCAGGACCCCCGTTCGTTCGAAACATCTCAGATCGGAGTCGTCAAAATAACTCAATGACATAAGAAAACAAAAACTACCAGAAAGAGGCATACAAACGCGAGGATAATGGTGAAGATCAAACAACGCTCAAAAAACGAAGACGAAAAAAAAAACGGGCACAACAACATGCCTTGACAGCTACATCCTCGCAACACCGACGCAGGTGTCAAAGTCAAATTTGGGGGTTTTACGTGCCAAACCAACGACGGGCATCTGGCACGCCCCAGCGGAGGACTGAGGGTTAATTTCGACGACCTGGGAACCTTTTGACGTGCAACCGAAAGCTGGGTTACACGGCGCCATCTCCGCAATAACGACGCAGGTGCTTCCACCATACTTCGTTTCAGCTTAAGTCAAGATACAGCCGACGCCACAAGCTAATTGGACCAATCAAGCATCGCCAAAAGCGCGAGTCACTGGGTCTTTTTTGTGTTTATGATTGGTTCAGCCATGATAGAACACGTACACGACAAACAAACACCACAGGGGTGCCCTATTGACGCTGTTTCATTGGTGCCATAAAGCTCGTAGCGTCGGCTACGTATGAACGTAAGGTAAAACGAAATATAGAAAGATCATAGTTCCCAATTAGCCAACTGCCGCAACCATCAAAATCTTTTTCTTTTTTTTTTCGCCACTAACCTTTGTTAACTTTATTTATTACCCCTCTCCCCTGAATGCACGGGTCTTTACACCTTTATGTAAATGATGCATTTACGCCCGGACATTTCTACTTTCCACACTTTATCATTACAACAATACCAACCGACATTATTTGAGAAGCATTTAGAGTCAAATTTTATCGTAGATTATGCACTTGCGAGTTAGTCATCTGAACACTTGTCGGGTTAATTAATTGACTCTTCGAAAAGACAGCGCAACAAATTTTTTTATGCAACCTTGTGCCAAAGTAGAGTACAGGTCACTTTGGTTCCTGTGCAGATGGCATGCGTTTTCTTCATAATTCTCGTATTTCTTTTTTTCGGCATTTCATGGCTTACACTCGTCTTTTTCGTCACTTCCAGTCGGCCATTGGCCGCAAAAATATATACACCGAGCTACCACGTTTCGACGTGTTTGAGACAACTTTTCTGCCACTTTACTGTGTATACATAGATGCAATGTGTAGGCATAGCTCGTATCAATAAGGGTTTTTGACTAGTATTGTTTAAACCCCCGGGAAGTGTGCCAAATAGCACCGAACTAACCGATATCTGTCTGCAACGTATACAGGAACTCATCTCTGTTACGTCACGGCGCGGTGGTGGCGCGTCGGACGCACTTCCGGTCCGGGGCTGTGGGCGGAAGGGCCCATGTGAGACGTGTATTCCTGCGTTGTTTTGAAAGGAACCAGACAAAAACCTGCGTTCTCGTCAAAATGTGTCGACTGGGGCTGTTCCAAAAGAGTCGAGAAAGGTTTGAAGGTCAGTTTTCATGTGCTCGGTTCGTCCGAGAACGTGGATATGTGCCGTGAAAAAGGAAAACGAGACGCCGTCGGACCACGATTGCTTGGGCGGGAAGCATTTTGGGTTGAATTCACGGATACTTGTGGTCATCAGACTTATTTGTTTTGTTCCAACATGAACGCCGGAAAACCGTCAAGTTGTACGGACCACCTGCGGACTACGTTTAGTGCGTCTTTAAAGGGGCAATGCAACAATTTTTGTACTTTGCGCAAATACCGCTCAGAACAGATCCCTGACGTTAATGACCTATGATACACGCGTTCGTTTTTCACCCCACGCAATAGAAGTCCCAGAAAAAAAATAAAGAAAACAAGCAGCGTTCGCCCCCTCAACTCGCAGCCAGAACAAGCGGCCACGTGATCTGGAGCCGATCATATGCCGCCAATGTTGATCATAGCCACGCGCTGTGGCTGGCAAAGCACAGGACACGCGCTGAGTTCCAGACATTGTTATGGCTCGGCTATTGTCGTCGATGCAGCGATTGGACACGGGCTACTACCCAAATGCTTCTCGAGCTAGTAATTATCACGAGCCCAAATCGAGTGCCCACGCAATGCTCGGGTCCAATCTATGAACCACATTCAAATATCGTCATATGGGTGTACTGCGATCTCCACTTTACGTCATCAAATTTTGCAAAGGAGAGATTGAATGAAAATGGTCGCTCTTGTCTTTGAAATTACACCGCAACAAAGGAGTTTTTTTGGCAAGTGGCGTTGCGTGCGAGAATCTTTGACTCCCACTTGTGCCAGTAAGCTCGTGTACAGTTAAAAACATTCCAATTAAATATCGTTGCACTGCTCCTTTAAGTTCAAACGGCCGCCTGATCGTTCGAGCTGTCGTCTGCTCTTTCACACGTTTCTGCTTGTCGTCTGCTCTTTTAGAGGACACCGGCCCGTAGACCAAACATGGGCCCGGTACTTGCGATAAGAACTAAGTGCAGACCTCAAAAGACTTAAGGTTGAAGGTTGGTAAGCAGGCTCGACGTAAACAGTAGATACAAGGAGATGTTGATCATTGTTACCAGTGGCCATCCCCGATTTGTTATGCCTGATTCACTTGGTCCGATTCTGCTTGCGATTTTCAGTATCGACGTCGACCATCTCAGCTACGGTTCACGCTTTTGCAGCCCGAGCGACGTTGCTACTGAAAATTGCGAGCGAAATCTCATCATGTGAATCAGGCTTTAGCGTACATCCTGCGGCGTCCACGCGGAATGGATCGCCGCATGTCAGATTATTCACGCGAAATTTTGCGGCGTAACGAGCCTCGTTAATTTCGCTGACGCCTCTCAAGTAGTCAGTCATCGCCAGGAAGGCGTAGAATCAACATTTCCAACGCGAAAAAGAGCGCGGGGACTCACACCGACGCCGACAACATCGCATTTCAATGGTTTGTTTATGGGCGACGGCGAGCTTCTTGCCCACACCCCCATCGCGCATGCGCCGCGCCGGTGGCGTCCGCTAGGGGCGCTCCGGGCGCTTCGGTTTGTTTGTAAACATGAGTTGGTGTATATATACCATGAGAGCGTGACGGATGTGGGGCCGATATCTCTAAAGCCGCAGTCAAGCCGCTAATAAATGACACAAAATGTGGTCTAGAGAAACTGTCTGAGACGTGTTTCTTCCTTCTATGACCGTTCTGTTGCATTGGTCGTAAAAAGAAAAACGGTCTTAAGATACGTTCGAAGCAAACATGTTTGTGAGATGCCTGAGGCGTGTCCGCAGATAATTCTGTAATTACGTCTGCAGTCAACACCCTGTCTTTTGTATTGTGTATGAGCTGTGTGACCACGGCCATAGCCTCCTACATACCGACAAAGCCTGGCAGATCGCCACGAGAAGCGGCCGCCGAATCGGAAAAGGCAGAGCGACAGACAACGGGTGAGAGGAGAGGCACGTGACTAGCGGCGAGACGCGCAGCGAGGCACGCAGCGGCGAGACGCGGAAACACACGTTTCCCGAGCGAACAAGTGTGTTTCGGGTCCTCGCCGCTGCAAAAGCTGTGCGCTGACGTCCAGGTTCCCCGAGATGTGGCTTTTTGATGCTCTGTGCTACCAGATCCTTGCGCTCCAAATCTGCGACATGGCACTCTGTGGCTCCGTCGTCCAACTGCCAGACTTTGTGAGTATAGAGAAGGCTATGCCACGGCTTAACAGGGGTGGCGAGACGCGCACAGGGTCACCATAAAAAACTGAACAGCGTTTACGGTGGACCGAAGACATTCGAATTGTTTCTGCACACTGAGACATTCAACGTCACCCGTTGAACCGACTCTGTTTCTTTCAAATTGTATTATCTCACTATTTACACCCAACTTTGGAACGTCGATCCGCGATGGAATTCTAATCTCCTTGCCTGTTGGCGACGTGCGCGATCGAAACCGTCGCTGGGGTCGGCCTTCAACGATTGGCCGAATGCTGACTATGACGTCGGCAAAGGATCTCTCATCGACAGAAATAAGTGAAATGTAAGAACTTCAATTTTTACGGTGTTAGCAATGTTAGTTTTAGAGCGCTATGATTTCGAGCTTCCATCATGCTCATTACTAACACCATCGAACTTGTTGTTCGCAAGGTAATGACGTCACGAAAGGTAACCATACGAGGGCGCAACCAAAACATCTGGCCGCTAATAGGGTGCAGCATGCGACTATACCCCCCACAATGCTATAAAGAAAATAAGATAATAAGAAGCATGACCACCAGCGTGACTTACGGCAAGATCACCAACAACCGTATACTTTACGCGAGCAGAGACGTAGGAAAAAATCAGCAGAACCCATCCTTTGGGAATGATTATCTACGTTAATGCGAATAGCATCAAACGGTGCGGAGTTATGCGCGTTCGTCAGGTGGCCGGCACACTCTAGATACGCCAGCCCACTCTTGAGGCGATTCTAAATTTGTTGACACTTTCACAGCCCTGCGCACGATCTCCGCAGCCCAGCACGTGCGTTTGTGTCACTTAGGAAGGCGAGCAAAGCACGCGCCATACGCACAAACACTCAAAATGGTACCGACCAGACTTTCTGGCGTCTCAGCTAGTCTCAACCAACGGTACTCTAAACAGTTGTTTATATCTTTACCATAGGACGCGCTTTACAGCGCTGTCACAGCTACCGGTGCGCGCGCGTTCCATGCACGAGGGCTCATTCCGCTCTCGTGAGGCTGAGCACGGCCGCTACATCACCCTCTCCCGAGCGCGGGAGAGGGTGAGCTAGCGGCCGTGCTCAGCCTCACGAGAGCGGAATGAGCCCTCGTGCATGGAACGCGCGCGCACCGGTAGCTGTGACAGCGCTGTAAAGCGCGTCCTATGGTAAAGATATAAACAACCGTTTAGAGTGCGTTGAATGACTGCCTTCATAGCTCTGTGGTTAGCGCGTCTGCCTGCTGATCAAAGGGTCAACGGTTCGAATCCCAGCCGGCGCCGGTCTTTTTTATTTATTTATCGACCCGCGGCGTAAGAGGTTAGATAGCCAGATAGATAGATAGATACATAGACGAAAAGTGCGTGAAGTATCCAAAGAATGCTATTCGCATTAAAAAAGTTGTGCCGAAGCAAATAAATGGGTGTATATACGAGTCATTGTACTGAAATTACTACAACCCGCGAGCGGATTCGCCAACTAGGAAAAACGTCGCTGTATATTATAGAGCTGGGTAACATGCATGTAACATAGCTCGTGATTCTGTTACAGCTGTCGTAAGTTGTCTGTCAGAATGCTAAACAAAACAAACAAGGTCACTATCCAAAAATAAATACGTCGCGTACTTTGATAACGTATAGGACTTCTATGGCAAAAGCTAATAAACTTCTTCCGAACACAAGCAATACCAAATATTTCCAATTATTGCGCAGATAACCAGATTAGTGGCCTGTCCTCCTCGCATTGTGGTAACGTGCCCCCCACCCCTTTTCCCTTCTTTAATTACCGTAAAATTCTTCAGAGTCATTCGGTATTTTCTGTGGTTCGACATCCTTTCAGAGCTTATGGTGCGGAAGGAACTATGGGGATTAGTACTATACCAAGCCTCGCTTCACACCCAGAGCACAGAACAGTTTATTGAGACAAGCAGCACAGTCGCGCTCGCTCTAGATTTGGAGATGTTAACTGTGACAGTGACAAAGCGTGCAAGACGTGATTTGTTGAGTGGCTGCTCTCGGCTAAAGTGCAGCCTTTGACTAAACGCTGAGTATAGGGCTCGCGGTTGCACAATGGTAATCGCACCGTAGGAGCAAATCACTCGAACGGTTCGATTAATTCCCCAAATTGACAGTGTACGACACGCTTTGGTTCCAGGCGAATGAACAAACCACAACGTCGCTCATTCTCGTCCGTCGCCGGCAAATTTCGGCGCTCGCCGATGGCGGACGTAAATGCCATTCACGACACCATCAAAGCCCAGCGTCGCGTGGAAAAAGGCGGTGGCGACGGTGGGAGGAAACGAAGCGGTCGTTCTGCTCTGCAAATCAAAGTCGGTCCTTTGCAAGACGCCCCCCGCTCCTTTGCCGAGACAAAGGCGTTCCCAGCCATAAAGCCTCTTGACGCATTCTTTTGGAGGAAATGAAGGGACAATGGCCGAACAACGCTTTCGCCGACAACTGACAGCTTGTCACGTCGCTCTGAACGCGCAGAGGACAGACAGCGGCTGAAAAAGAAAAAAAAACTCTTGCCTTCCCTTTCCCTCCTCGTCACTCTCACTTTTTCCTTCTCTCGGCCTATTACTTTCTCCGCCTTCGTTTCACAATCCTTGTTTTGGTTGGTTTCTAGGTTTCTTCCCACGAAGAATTGTCATTTCGGAAAACTGTCCAGACCTCCAAGGAAAGGCTA
This sequence comes from Ixodes ricinus, assembly GCA_037355805.1. Taxonomy (NCBI): domain Eukaryota; kingdom Metazoa; phylum Arthropoda; class Arachnida; order Ixodida; family Ixodidae; genus Ixodes; species Ixodes ricinus. The sequence continues at coordinate 129,861 of JAZHYW010011931.1, forward strand.
AAGGTGTGTGGTGTAGGCACTGTCTTCCAGCGTGGTGTAGTTTTCCTATACTAGAGCACTGCGTGAATAGCAGATTCGTCAACCACACTTCGTTTGCATCCATATAAATTGTGTCTGCGTCCGCAAAGTTTATCCGCAGTTGTAATCGCAGCATGGAGACCCACCGTCCGAAGTATTATTTTACCTCAAGCCAAAGAAAGAGTGACTTAACCAAACACACTTCTAGGCTATTAGAACAGCGAACCGCGAGTTCGCATAAAGCGGTTTAAGCGGTTGATAAAATTAGCCGATGCGGTTCAGATGGAGATACTCTTTCTGCGGGCGCAGGTGTGTTGCAGTTAACAAAATCACTGTCCACGCAGCGTTTCAGCTATGCAAAAACGATACCCGTTTGAACATTGCTTAATGCCTCCTCTACTGTCTGTACTGAAATAGGACTTCTGAACTGCCGTATACTGTCTTCCTCGTCGAACAGAGTCCACAACTCCCTTCACAAGAAAGTTTCTTTAAACAATATCGAGAAAATAAAAACAAAAGGCAGTTAGACGGTGTGAGGTCGGTCTCCCTTTAAGATACGTTGACACTGGTTCACACTGTACCACACATTTCTTCCCGAGAGAAATACTATACTTCTGTAGACTCTTCTGAGCAACAAACTATTGCCAGCATGCTTGTACCCTACATTTGTCTAATTATAATAAGTAACGCCGAAGTCCCCGTGCAGTACCGCGAAGTTCAACATATTTAATTCAAACGATATGGGCAAATGTTTTTTCCCTCGCCCAGGTATCTTAACCTCCAGAACCTAAAATATTTCTGCACTTGTATATAATAATAATAATACCTTTATTTTCCATCAACGCGATTGGGAGGTTGGGGAAACGAAGTTGAAAAATCAGCTTGACGAGCGCCCTTCTACACAGAAATTATACAATTAAAGATCACAAAGGAATACAGTGCACTACGTAGATTTAGAAAAGAGACTCTGCATAAAAAGTAAAAAAATGAATATACTTCATTTTTAAATATAATAAAATATTAAATCACAATAAAACAAAAAAGTAAGGCCTATAAATTTAAAAAAAGATCTAACACTAAAGGTTTTGTATGGTCATATTAACGTCAAAAATAATAACCTCGAATTTTTTCTTGTCTTAATTAAAATAATACATCACAATTTTTTTATATAATTCAACAATCCTGGAAGCATACGTTTTATCATTTGTTCTCTGTAACTCTTTTGCAAGATAAATGTTCCAAATATTGGTGCTACATGTAGGATATGTGACCGCTTTTCTAGACAAACATGCTAATTGAACAAGAAAATGCGTATGCTTTAATATTTCGTACTTATAGGCTCAGCTTAAACGAAATGCATACATATTCTGAAAAGTACATTATACAATATGTTTGAGTCTGTGGAGCAGAGGTGGGGTTATATGAGACATTTTCTATATTTCTTAACATTTTCTTTCTGTAACACGTGCATTTTGTGTCAGTTTTTGAGAGTGGTATTTCCCCACACTGCATGACAGTAATTTATGCGCGAGTAAAATAGTGTGTCATATATAACAAGTTTGACTGACGCTTGATAGCTTTGACGCGACGTAGTTTGTATGGTCGTCCCAAGACATCCCTTCAAGCGCCTTGAAGGCCTCGACTATTCTATTTCTGAGTTGCACAACCTGATATTTTTATCAATACATATACTGTTGTTCTTGAGGTTAAAAATAACTGCTTTTGCTTTATGTGTGCTTATTTTTAACGCATTACATGTGGTCCATTTCTTTACATGGGTTTTATTCGCATTTGTAATTAGTTCGGTAGGACATTTATCTGAAAACAATATTGTGGTGTCATCTGCATAAAAACACATTTTGCAGTTTTATCTATGTATATGATATCGTTGAAATGTATATAAAACACTTACGGAAACCATAAGGTGAAACACAGCGACAGATGAGGTGTGATGTTGGAGCCGCTAAGGCGTAATATCGGAGTAGATGGACTGAATAAACGGTAAATGTGCGAGCGCACACCATAGAATCCGCACAGGCTTTTCGTTTTAAACCAAGTAATACACGGGACGAAGACTCCATAGTGTATTGGAACCAATGTGCGTAAAAGAAAAGCATGTTTTAGTACGCCACCTCGGTATAAATAGTCACATGTACTAAATAAAAAGCGCCGAATAAATAGGGACAAGAAAGTGGACAAGGCGAAGTGCACTCTCAAATGAAGGTTTACTGAAACAAACACACACTCTTAATACCATCTTTCTGGGTATTCGTTTAGAAAATAAAACTCTGTATCCGTCAGGTGCATTGACGCGGCACTAACACACTTGTTTTCCCCTTGCTTTCTGATACAGAATGCATTATAAAATTCGAAGGCAGTTTTCTCTGCGTATCTCTCGAGAATTGTTGTTTGCGCTAATTCTGGGTCACATGTGCACCTATCCCAGTGCGCTGCCAGATTACCCGGCAGGGACTGTTTTACCGACCATGCATGTTATCTATAGCTACCATGCACGACCATGCATGTTATTTTACTTGCTTGTTATCTTGTGATCTTGTTATCAACGGCCCGTGGAATGTTTTGGCGGAGTGACGCGAATGGCGCGCGTCGCGAAACCGCGAAGTGTCCCACTAGCAGCTATGACTGTAATAAAAACGGACCGAGAACGCTTGTTCGGGCACACATCTGATAAAATTGGCTTTCAAATGGAAGAAGTATGACCATCTAGTTTCACAAATTGTTTTCAACTGCGTAAATACGACGTCAAGAGCGTCGAAGGTTTTTCCCGCAAAAACCGGTATTGTAGTCAGATACAAGTTAAGAATGCGTCAGAAGCTCCCGCCACGCCCTCAATGCGCCCAGTCACTGTTCCTTTAGGATGTGTAGCTAGTTCGCTATCAAGGCGCATATACACTGTATGTCGCGCTTACGTCATATAACTCGCCATGGCTATCGCCTTTCCTGGTTGGTCTGCGGAGTGATTCAATGCCGTGGTTGGTACGTGGTGGTGTTCCTTTGGCGAGTTCTTAGCTTGCATCCGAAACAACAGAGACTCGGCATTCCCGACCAGATATCTGATATACTGCGCGAGTCGAGGTTTCAAAATGCGACGGGGATCAAGACAGCAAGGTTCGGAGAGTGAGTGGTCCCTCTCAAGTCGCTTGCCTCGAAACGTGGTGGCCTGGTTTCTGAGAAAGCGGTTTGTTCTCGAAAGAAACCCACTCTGTGCATCTGGAGGCAGTCTGGCAGTCGGCTCGAATTCCACACTAGCGAGAATAAAAAAAAAAAGAAGCCGCGCGTGGATTGAATCAGTTATGATATGTACAACGCAACCCGCGCAGGGTCGCCCCTTCAATAATTAGGAGGAAAACAAAATGGGTTCAGAAAAGTATAATTCGTATCTAAGGTGTCAATGAGCCTATCACCCAGTTTTATTGAGTAAATATAAAATTGAGAACACATTCTCTTCTCTATATGGAAATTCATTTTCCGTTGTTCCGTTGTTCAACTGCGCCCATAGCGCAGCTGAACATGGGACAGTCTTGACTGTTGCGATATCACACGTAGAAAGTTAAGCTGTTTCCGGAGCATGAGCTACCCTACAATATAAATAATGTGAAGAACATGAAACCCAGGGACGGAATAGACGTGTGTTTCATGTTCTTCCCATTATTTGCATTCGGCGACAACTCGGACCCAGTTACGCGATTCGTGTCCAAGCAATGGCGACCGTGAAGGTTGCTCGATAGACTTTTGAAAAGGCTTTGTTGGGACGTGTCACGTGACGTGTCGCGCTTGAGTCTGCTGGCCACTCGCGCGAAGAAAAGCGTCTCCCTGACCGATAAGCTCGCTAATCGGGCTTGTCGGTCAAATCAAACCAAGTCAAAACGTCACTAATCAAATTTCGCCCACTTTAATCAGTGGCAACTGTGAGTATAATTACGCTGCTGCTGTTGAGCGCGTCGCCTGAAGATGTCACAGACATCCTGGCATCCCCAGACTTGGTGGTCTCCACCGACAACATGTAACAAAAAAGTAGACGCACTAAAAGCCGTCCCAGATGCGTGACGCCCCCCCCCCAAAAAAAAAAAACACAAAGAGGCACCATCAAAAAAAAAAGTCCCTTTTCTTTTTAGTGTTTGTTTCCCCTTTTCAAACTTTGTTCGGAGGGAAAAATAATGGCTCCAAGGACACCCGAAACCAAACAGGGGAAACTGTGTCGTCGTCAGACGAGCGAGACGAAAATGAAGCAGGCGGAAGGACATAGAAGGACAGGACCACCTCCCAAGTCCCTTGCGGCAGGGTGAAATCATCAGCGAAAATTCCGGTTTTATGAGTCAACAAACAACTGTGACGTTAATGACTCTCTCTCCAAAAAAAGAAATGACGCCTCCACTTGAAGCTATACCGTTTCTGGTCTGGTCATTCCAAGCAGCTCGCGAAATCTCACAATTGCCACTGATAATAGAGATTTGCAGGGGAACCGTTCTCGCACATCCCATACGGTCGGTACGATGGGCCCTCCAGTACGAACTGCGCATGCGCGAGTCTTGTCCGGTAGCTCATGCGCAGTTCGTAGCGGAGGGCCGATATCGTACCGTATCGGAAATGTACACTGATATACACCCTACCACAAATAGACCCCTAGCAGTTGCCACTTGGAAGTCTGCTGTTGTTTGGCCTTAGTTTGAGAGGGCTTCCAACAAACAATTAAAGTACGCCTAAAGTATTGCAAAAAGTAACCCGAAAAAGAAAAAAAGTATTATTGACTCAAAATCTGGTTGTCGGTGTTGTTGTTTTTGTAAGGAACCCGCTCATAGAAAATAAACCGCTCAGGGGTTATTTCTCACTTTCTTCTTCTTCTTTCTTCTTTTTTTTTCCACCACCGTCAAGTGTAATGAAGACGCATAACTCAAAATATGGAAGCATGAATAGAGCGCCTGAGCCACATCTTCGTTAATGAAAATAATAAAATCTATAAACCGAATTATCGTGACCGATGAAACCACTTCCAGAGTCTCTGAGGTCACCTTCCTTCGCGCTGCACATTTAGCTTCTGTCTTATTTTGCTTTCCTCAGCAAATAGTATACTACGCGGAGTAACATTAATTAGATGGTGTGTCTCGACACCTTAATATATCGCTCGAATCGAACAAAAATTAATTATTTTCGGGCGTCGGAGGCCATTCGAGACAAGCACTAGCCGGTTTTTAATGCGAGCTGGACCGCTAACAATGTTTTCAAAGGAGACAAATTGTGATATTAGACCGCCACGGGCACTACGGTCAATGGGAGAACTACGTTTCATTTGACCTTAAATCGCAGATCAGCTTACGGGCTTGATACCGAGGTAATAAAAGTCCCGGGTTTTCAACTTTTGCCTAAGCATGAGAGTCCCTGCATGACATATACGGAATCTCGTTTATTTGAACCCGAGGGGGACCAGAACTTTGTTTGAATAATGCAAACTTCGAATTAGCGGGAGTTTCCTTCTTAGAAACACTAAGGACGAAACCTGCATGTTAGTTTGAATTATCCGCGAGTTTAAATAAAGAGGGTTTGAATTAACCAGATTCTAACTGCAGTTAATAAAGAAAGGACTTCCTGCTCCCTTCACTCACTGTGGCATTCGTAGCCAATCATGCTCGACCCGTGTTCACCAGCTCCTGTTGAGACGAGCTTCCGTTGTGATCATTATACACAGCGATGATAATTTGTCACATTGATGTTCGTCGCATTTCGACACTGCACGGTATTCTCAACATACTGTAGTTTCAAATGACCGACTATGACACATCTGTAACGGATCAGATTAAAGCTCAAAATCCACCTTCAGGCCTTACAATTTTTTTCTCCTTCACTATCACTAAATATTGCTTAGAATTAATCCTTGACTTTAATAACATAAAAAAACTAAATTGTTTTTCTTTCAGGCGCTAATTTCGCATTGGCAGTGAAGAAAAGAAGGAAGAAGAAGAAAAACGAGCATAGTTAATTACCTCAACTCGCAACCAGAACAAGTGACCGCGCAATTTGGAGCCCATTATTCCCTGTGTTCGGCGGGAGCTGGTAGCAGAGAGTTTTATGCAAAACTTTTCCAAAAGCGGGGACTCATAATGATGAAGCACACTACACCGACTTGACACAGCAATATTGATTTAATCAGACGTTGCGTCTCCCATACGCGAGACGCAACGTCTGATACGGGAGACATCATCAGAGCCTGTACAGAAACGCAAATGAGAGGAGTCCAGAAACCAGGACATCCGCGTAAACTTCGGGAAATTGTTAACATTGTTATGTCAAATCGGTGTAGTTTCCTTTATCATAGAGCGTTTTAGCTAGATCGCTTCGATGTCTAATGATACCACGAGGGCGCCCTGCAGTGTCTGGTGCCCCGGTAGGCTCCCGGCAGTTTTCTTATTTGTTCTTTAGCAGCGCAGAGCGATCGGGTAAGATGATTTTCTTTCGGATAATTATCCGTAATACGTTTGTAAAAAACCTGCGCTCATTAAAGAAGTAGTCGAAATAACGAAAGGACGCGAAAAAAAAAACGATGAGGAAAACTGGAAGCGCGCATAGGTCCGCCAATAGTGGGCGGTAGCGAGCTGTGTTTGCCAGAGCCGTTTATGCTGAGAGAGTTTGACCAATGGGCGGAGCTTGTTGCCCGCTAGAACCAGCGAATTTCGGGATAACACAAAATGGCGTTACTTCTTTGTTTTCTTTATTCCTGAGAAATCGCAAAGAGTTCCTGAGTCAGAGCCCCAAAATGGCGGACTGAAGTAGTCATTCCCCGGTTGTCCGACTACGCTGTTTTGGTTGCCAGGCTGTCAAAATCTCCTTAAAAAGGCCATCCTCTCAGTATAAACGACTCTGGTGTTTGCCAACAAGCACTGCTGAATATTCTCCCAATCTTCATCATCGCCCTGACCTATTCGCAACTTTCAGCGATGGTGGTACCGCGGTGTGAGAATCGCGCTCCCTAGCTCATGGATGATGAGCTTCACAATAAAGGTGCTTGCCTACACCTTCCTGACGTGAAAAAATAAGGTAATGCTCTTATACTGGTCGTATCTAGCAAAACTATAATTACTTACGCGTCGCAGACCCGCCTCGTACTGCTGTTCCACGACGATCATCCAGATGACAGCCATCTTGATAGGCGCCAGCGCGCCCCCTATAGGTCGTGAAAGTTGCGAATAGTCTCGGACAACTTTCTGTGGCATTTCAGAAGGAGTGAAAAGTGCGTGTGCCCAGCTTTGATCATTGCTCAGGGAGCGCGTGCACCGGTGGGCGCATATCTTTGACTGCATGGCCACAGGACGTTGTCCGCGTGTATAGGGTGGGTAAAGAAAAGGTAGCGTGTTGAACTCCAGTGCGGGCTATGGTGCCTCAGTGCCCTTCTGATTAGGGTGATGACATCGCCGATAGCACGCACTCACAGGAAAAATACAAAAAAAATCGTCGAAAACAAAGTGCCGCCGTAGCACGGTCAACGCCGAGAGCGTTGACCGTGCTACGGCGCGCGCTCGCGCGCAAACGAAACCATAGGTGAAGCCACGCGCTCGCGCCAGTAGCTTTGATAGCGTTGCACGCTAAGTATGAAACGGAGTATTAGCGGCGAGATGTTTCGGTGGCGCCCTCGTTTGGTTACCTTTCGTGACGTCATTACCTTGTGGACAACAAGTTCGATGGTGTTTGTAATGGGCATTGTGGAAGCCTGAAATCACAGCGTTCTTAAAGCAACGCTGCCAACACCGTCAAAACGGAAGTTCTTACATTCCTCTTATTTCCGTTGATGAGACATCCTTTGCTTACGTCATAGTTAGCATTCGGCCAATTGTGGTGGGCCGACCACAGCGACGCTTTCGATCGCTCACGTCGCCAATAGACGTTGGTAACCCCTAAAGTCACTGAATCCTGGGAAAGTAGCGCCATTGCCTTCCCAACCTGCTATCCGGACACAGACGGATACTAACATACATACGACCCAAACCTCGCAAGGCGATTGGCTAATCGGTCTACGTTGCCATGGAAATCGCCATCTTGGTCCATTTAAATCTTCGAAGCTTCCAGAGGGTCATTCTAAACCAGTCGCACCACTATCACCATGGAGCATCATCGTACTGGAAGCGTTCCTCGTCAATATAAGAATCTTTGGCACTCTGTATGCAATCAACTTATTAATCATGCCCATCTCCATGGATCTCTTACAATTATATTGTTCTTCTTGCGTATTTCAACACAGTAAACTTATTTTTTAGTGCCTCCAAGCACTGACGCAGCATCTTGTGGTGGTACGAAGGTGTACGCTTGTTTCGCCGGTGTGTGGTTAGCAAAATCTCGGTATACAAAAAACGACTTCATAAGGCTACTCGTCACCGGCGAATCTAGATCGGCTCATCAAGAACGGAAGGGTCAAGGAGAAATTGCTCATTTCACGGACCAAGATGGCGACCACACTGGGAGCTTGGCGTTACTTTCCCAGGATCCAGTGACTTTAGGTAACCCCTGGATCAATTTAAACCTGGAGGACTTTCATCTGGTAGCAGTACCAAGGCAAAATACCTTCTGGTCTTTTGCCTTGGTACTGCAGACAAAATGTATTGTCTAAACAAACTGAAATAACAAAAAAAAATCTCACACTGACCCGCGTATTTAAAAATCGAACGCAGGTGAGCCCATTTGCGGTGCATATTGACATACATCTCTGAACAGTCCGATTCTATCAAGCATGAGTTCTCCGTTTGTGCAAGGTCTTGATCGCGCGTGCCTATCTGCACACTGAATCATACAGCGATCTTTAGCACGCCACCGTGAGAGACATATTTGTTCTCGTCACGAGCGTGAGAAACGGAAATTTGCTCGAGCTTAATAAAACAAAATTGCTTCGAAGGTCTTTTCTACTACAACATCCTCTCAACGACTCTGTTTTGTGGACCTTGCCAACAAATACCGTAACAATAATATATTTAGGAAAAAAAGCCATGCAAACAGTTGCATGCGGCGCACCCTACAAAAGAAAGGCGCGTGACCCTTTGATGAACGACTTTCATCCGCTCCATTCCAAAGAAGGGAGAAGGCGTCAAAGCAACTTCCGCACACACAAATCTCCCGAATCGTCCCTGTCCTCCGAACATCCCGCGCCTTGTACGCGCCCTTCTGAAGGTAAACAAGCGCGGGATGTAGGGAGGGAGGGGGAACACCGGCAAATTATTAAAACGGGCGTCCTTTCCCATCAGTCATAAATTTTCTCAACTCGCCGAGGTCGATCGAACTGGAGGTGCGTGGAACAACCCTGCCATCCCCGCGGTTTATACCCTCAAACCCCAAAAGACCACCGGTGGGTGTTATAAGCGCGTTCTTTACTTCCGGTTGCGCTGCGGTGCTCCGCGCCTCTTTTCGTAGCTGCCAAATATGCAGCGTCCGTTCCTCTCGAGAAAATAACGTATTAAAAACAAACAAACAAAAGATGCAAAAATTAACGTCGCTCATCGCGAGTCTGGCAAGAGTCTTGATTCGTCCCGCACTAAGTACCAAGTATACCAGTGCCTGCAAGGAACACGAGATATGAAAAGGAAAAGATGAAAACAGCCTCTCTCTCAAGTCCCGGAAACGAGCCATGAGTGGGACGACCTCCGGCGACAAAACAAAAACAAAAACTTACGAAAAAAAGTAAAAAGCAAGCTCGCGAAGAATGCAACGCAACGAAGCAGCAAAACACGTAATTAATAATATATTTTATATATATATAAAAAAGGGCAACACGTCCTCCACGCTAATTACACCCCTTCGAACAATTAAAACACTCAGAGAAGAAGGATAGCGTGTCCGAAGAAGAGGCATCGCCACGGCGATGAAAAGGGCCGCGCAGTCTGTGAGCGTGCCATATATTACCCTTGGTCTCTCGTTTAGAACCCGGGAGAGAGATATAGGGCCCCCGCATTAAAAGAGATAAAAAGAAAAGTCTTGCAACGTGTCAAGATCCCAAACTAGGTCGCGTATTTCACGAGCACACACACACACATACGAAAACAAACGCAATAAAAAAAAAACGAGCGCGGCTAAAAAACAATCGTACAGAAAAACAAAGAAAACACAAAAACCGACGTCTTCCCTGTCCTCCCATCCCATTCTTCCTGGCGTTCTAAAATTATTAGCTCGCGGGAAGTGTGGATAACTGAAAAGAAAACGCCTCGACGGATGGAAGAACCGCGGGGAAAAAGGAAGAGGGGGGGGGGGGGCGTGCACATCAGTCATAAATTTTGAAGCCCGCCGATATATTCCTTTACGCGCGCGTCTCAAGGTCGCCGCTACTGCTGCGGGAATATCGAGCCAGCCGCGTTTTTACGAGCATCGCCTCGGAAAGAAGGGAGCAAGTGCGGAAAGCTGAGCGAAACGTCGACCAACTTGCTTCCCATCGCAGAACTCGCGCGGTCCCGTTTTCAATTTCCAAAATATGTTCTCTTTTTTAGCAGCTTTGTTTATACACGACTTCCGTTTCTTGTGCACACCCTCCCCCCCCCCCCCTCCCTCCCCCCCCCCCCCAAAGTTTATTAATAATAGTATCTCCCACGGCCTTGGTCAGAGGACGCGATAGGATTGGAATTGATCCTTTTCCTAACGTGTGCCTTGCAATGAAAGTTGAAAAGAAATTCCGTTGCGGCGGTCGCAAAGAACACCGTCGAACCTGTCAGTCCCTGGATGTACTAGGCCCCTGTGCGTACAAATCGTGCGTGACTTTATTTAAACTTCCATGTTGCGCAATTTCAGCGGCTCTCTTATGATGCGCAGATTTTATATCGCCAAGAGGGCGAAAGCGAGATACCGTAGAGAGAAGTGCCAACTGTGATTCTTGTTACCACAAAAATAAACTACACATCGTCAAACACTCAGCCTTTACCCAAATGTGGCACGGACGGTTGGGGTTTGACACCGAAGTTTTAGGACCCGATTTCATAGCATTTCAAAATTATAGTCGTTCAGAGAATAACAACGTCAGGCGAATATTTTAGTTGTCTCGAGTCCAACTCAAGCTTCGTACACCTTCCATTTCGGCGTCTCAGAAACTACGGAGTGCCCGTCGAGCAAAAGCATGACAGAAGACTACGAGCCCGTACTGGAGGCTATAACCATTCAAAAGAAACGCTGTCCACTTCTTATCCTGTCAGTGACAAACAACTGCAACTCCAGTGGCATGCATTGATCCCCTTTTCCTCCGTTTCACATTTCGGCCGTCAGTTTACAATTCGGCCGCCAAGCCGCGCCAGTTTTCGCTGCACACTCGGTTACGTGTCAGCTCCCCTTTCCATACTTTATAACCGCTCCGCAGGGTGGCATCGCCTTCTGTGGAGCTACGAATAGCCTGTTGCAACATGAGGCCAGCAGTAGAAGCTACACCTCCAGAACGAGCTTTCCAACGTCGATACCACTTCGACGCACGCTGGAGCCGAAGCATGTGCTATAGATGCTTCGGCATCTGTATCTGTTATAGAGCGAATCGGCCATCTGCCGATTCGCTCGTGTTCGCACAGTCGCGGTGATTAGCAGGCGTTCACGCTATACTTAAACAGAAGCCAAGGATGCCAAGAGCATATGGCCGCTCTCATGGCGTCCAATACAACTTACACAATGCAGTCTGCAAACACTAGGGAGTTTAAAAAAACTCTTTGCACATCCGATACGGTACGATAGGCCCTCCGGTATACGAACTGCGCATATGCGAGTCTTCTGCGGTAGCGCATGCGCAGTTCGTACAGAAGGGCCCATCGTACCGTATCAGATGTGCAAAAACGGCTCCCCAAACATCCCCACTGTCTGAAGCGTGTTTCTTCCTTGTTCGTACGAAATATGCAGATACATGTTTGAAGCATACAAACGATGCAATCGAACACGCAAGAGACGCGTCGACAGATAATTATGTCACCGTGTCTTCATTAAGCGAACACCGTTACGTCTTTTGTATGACGTATGGACGAGCTGTAAAACTGTTTTCACTACACGGAATAGCAAGCAGGATCAGCGTCTCTCATCGTGACTTTGTACTGGATCCTGTAAGCCTCCGTCTTCACAGAGCGGCTAAAACGTAACGCATATCTGGTTTCTACCACAGTACAGGCAGTGTTTTTTAATTTTAATTTTAATGCCAAAGCATTAACTGTCCCATGGAGCGAACTGACGTCATCAGTTTGAAGCTCGAAAACGGCACCTAGTTTCCGCGATTTCGCCTTCGGTTTCATTGGCTGGCGCGCGTCGACGGGGCTCCATTGGCCGCTGCGCTCGTTAGTTTCCACGAACGCTAACCCCTTGGCGCTGCGTGTCCATCAGCGCGCAGTTAACACGGAGCGTCCAAGGTCACCAGGGTACAACGCACGCTGACCGGCGACGAAGAGTACGCAGCAGACGAAAAAAGGGAGCGGACGAGCGTCTTGCATGCTTTCGCATTCACAACTCATAAGAAGTGCTTAGCTGTACCTCAAGCTTTTTATTCTTTGACTTTAATTATTAAAGCCAACATAAAAAAAATTGTAGTAGTTCATGCCACTATAAATCATCATTTGTCTGTCTCTCGAGCTAAAAAAGATGTACCAACCTGCCACCGTTGTACGGCTCTAAGGATGCTGGCATTCGACAATCGACTCCAGCGGACAAAAAGTTTTGAAACATAAAGTAAGGAGTCAGACTGCTAAAACGGATACGCAGGGTGGCCCAAAATATTTAGTTTTTTTACCTTTTAATTTATTTTTTCACTGTTAAGACAAACTAAGCATTTCCGAACACCTCTTTTTATGCCCAAATGCAACCCTACTGGTCTGAACCAGATGCGAAAGTTTCAACACTATAGCCGTTATCTTATTCCAAAGTTATACGTGATTTTTTTTTTAATTTTTGAATGGGAAATTGGTGGTCGCCCAGCCTGTGGAATACACGGAGCTGAATAACGCCAGTTACCGAAAACGGGCAAAAAGAGTCCAAATGTTCTCACTAAAATTATCAGAAAATCACTTTTAACTTTTGATTCAGATAAAGGTTAGGCCTGAAACTTCGAAACCTGGTTCGGACCGCTAGCGCAAAATGAGTGTTCGGCAATGCATACTTTAGTTTTGCGGTAAATAAAAAAGTGTACTTTTTTTCTGGTGAGGGGGAGGAGGACATGCTGGATATTTTATTGGAAACCGACACAAACCTAACACTTCACGAAAGTTATCGAGTCAAAGAAAGTACTTTTAAAAACAAACTTTTAAGATTCCAAGTATTAACTCTATATACATGAGTAAAGTCAGCGAGCAACGTGAGGAAACTGTGGAAGAATACAGGAGACAGGATAGACGCTGAACTCACAACTCAATATTTCACCCAGAAGAGAAGAAACAAGATGACAGATAACCAACATTCATGTGCTCATGGCACGAAAACTCATGGCTCATGGAACGAGAACTGAGCACGTGCCTGTTAGTTATGTGTCATCTTCTTTCTTCTTCTGGATGAAATAATGAGTTGTGAGTTCAGCGTCTATCCTGTCTCCTATACTTTTCTACAGTTTCCTCACGTTGCTCGCTGACTTTAACTATGTACATTGCTTACGAACTGGCCCAGCTCACCACCCTTCTTTAGCACTCTATATTTCACTCGAAGACATGTCTTGTTTAGGGCAGCCTGAAACGACGGCTACCATTCTGAGATTTCCAGAAGGCTCCTACTCAACATAAATCTTATTAAAGGCAGGCTTAGATAAGGCCTGCAACGGTCAATTATTGTTATCATCAATTAAAGTGTCAAGCTGGTAGGAGTATCGAAATTGTTTAAGAGGAACGGTCAGCCTGGCATATATTGAAGGCATGCCACACATGAAACAGTAAAATGAAAACCACCTAGAAACAGGGCACATTTGGCTTGACATTTTATGTTCCACGGTGCATGGGGGGAGAGGGAAAATTCGAAAATATGATTACGTTATTTTTTACTAACTGGCTTCTAAGGTGTTTTCTTTTTTTTTTACATAGACAGAATATACAGGATTATGACTTGCTGTCTACCGAAGAGCCATTTATAGGTCGTTACACTAATTAGCTTGACGGTCGCATCTGACCTATAGTGCGTTAATGCCTCCGATTTCGTGTGCGCGCAGCAAAGAAAGGGGGACCACTTCAATCGCTCATAGGCCAAGTTTTGTTCTTCACTCCCAATTTCGAAAAATTGAGATGCTAGAGTGGACGCTTGGACATCAATAATTGGGACTGTCATTAATCTCGACAGAGATGCGATTTTCGGGACAGCACGTTAGGTCGTCCTGAAAGTCCCAATTAAGAGAATACCGAAGGTCTACCTTTAATTTTCGGCGGGTAATAACCCGAATATAACGTTTTTCACGCCCCGCAGAACTCGATGGAGGTGTCTGGGCCGGAGGGGAGCGACGAAAACACTTAGGCGTCACAAAAAAAAAAAGAAAAAAAAACCTGTACGGAGGGGTACGTGACCTTGCCAAGCTCAACGGAAAGGCCCGTTCACACTCTTGCGACCGAGTACGACCGAGAGAGACCAGACCGGTTTGTAAGCCTCTTGCGATCTCTTAGGAACAGATGCGCTACAGCGGAGCTGGTCCTAAGAGATCGCAAGAGGCTAAAACCGGTCTGGTCTCTCGGTCGCGCTCAGTCGCAAGAGTGTGAACTCTTGCGACTGAGTGCGACCGTATCGGGTACTACAAAGGGTGGCATCACCCTAAACAGAAAGACATTGAGGCTCTGAACATAGTTAACAATTCTGTTAGTGCTCCTTTTGCCCCAAATACCACAGATCACAAGATTCCTCTGCCCCCTCTACCGAACAGTAAGCTACTGAACAACTCACTGATCCTCCACGGAGATCCATCGGCCAGGCCATACCGCATTGACGATTTCAGTCCTACTTAAAAAAAAAAAAAATCAGCCCAAACGAACTCTTGTCCCTTGGAGTCTTCCAATACAACTACGTATGGTTGCTCACAGTGCGTTCTGCCATGGAGAAAGAAAGATTGCTACAACTTCGGCAAATTGAAGTAAAAGAAGTAAATGATTGATTATTGACGCAAGTAGAACCGCATTATTCATGAAGGTGCACTGGATCCCAACAAGCGTCCCAGATGCAAACATAGACAGCGCTTTTACTACTTATGGTAAAGTAAAGAGTGTCCTTCGCGACAAATGACACTACTCCGGCTATACGAAGAGGTAGAGACGACCACAAGAGTAGTATCAATTGAATTATACCAGAGACTGTCTGCGGACAACTTGCCGCACCAGCTCAAGATTCTACAGACCGCTGTTCTTGTCTCCGTGCCGGATAGAGAGCCACAGTGCCTGCGATGGGAGCGAATAGGACACGTTCGAGATCAGTGCCGCGCTCCCTGGTGCAGCGCATGCCGGAAATACGAGCACGAACCGGAAGACTGCATTCCAACCTATGCCAACCGTACAACTGCCTCTCTTGAGATTCCTATCGAGGGCTTCATAGACTCACAGGGAGCAGCACAATCAGAGGTGGCTGCTGAGGCCAACAACAGTCACAAGGTAACCACCATCGAAAAAGCCACACGTAATGAAAAGGGCGCATATAACCCAAACCGGTCACGCTCTGCAACATAGAAGACAGTGAACATGGACGCCATCAGTATCACATCCAACACACCTCTCCCCATCCACCAAGTTGAAGCTCCAGCGAAGTCAGTGGAAGAAGAATCAGAAATGGAGAAATCCAACGAGAAGGAAATTCTCGGGAAGAGAAAGGGTGAGGAAGTGCAATACACATCAGATCACGGCTCTGCACCTCAATGGAAGAAAGTAGAAACAAAGAGGAGAACAAAAAATACAGCAAAATCTTTGTCTCCCGAAGCTCTTACCACCGAGCGAAACCTCATCCAGGCCGACCACGAGTATCTTAAAATTAATAATGGGGGCCTAAAGCTCCATGTTTCACCCAAACCTCGCCGACTTCTAGCACACAGCAAATACCATCAAGGGAACGAACAAAATACTTGCAAAAATGGACAACCGAAACAAATCGCAACTAGAGCTGCAAAAACATGTTTAGAAGTAAAAAACGAATTGGGGTGTATGTATGTTCTTACAGCTTAGAACTTAGTCTGCCTCAACGGGCGACTTGTCTCCCAGCTGTAGATGAGAAATTTAGCCAGTGCGGTACAACCGTTAGCCTGGGATTTTTAACGTGCACCAGGCAGTAGTGACACACGACCGCACGCCGGTACGATGCCCATCCACACTCTTAGAAAAAAGGGTATCAATAGTCCTCCTTTAGGGGAGGAACGGTCTTGTAACCTATGTTCCTTCAGAAAGGGAGAAACTTTCGTCCCCGAAGCAGGGGAGCAACTAGTTCCTCCGTCGCCTGCATCTCATTATGGCGGCCCTGAATCGAGCAAAGCGAGCTCAATAAGGCTTAACGAGGACGCTACGTCTCTAGTACGAGACGAGTGGAGCAGCAAATAAAAGCGTAACACGAGCTTTCCGCGAACTGTGTTTATTTCCGAAGCCAGATTCCCCCACAGGTACAGAAACTTGCGTTTCGAAAGCAGTTACTCAGTCTTCTCGCCGACAGCACTGCGATGTTAAACGGAGACAACCGATACCTAGTTAACTTCGCGCACTTCACGTCTTGCCTTTAATGGTCCTCGAGTCACAATTCCTTCGTCAACCGCACATCACGGAGGAATGGCAAACTCAATCCGCGAAGCCAAAAGCCGCCCACAAAAGAACAAACTCGAAGCCGCTGTTTATCGCGTAGCGTGAAAGAAGGTTAAATCGCTTGCCACCAGATGTCAGGGTCAAGCAGAGTAATTGCAAGTAGCTAGGCTAGGTGGCGCTAAGTACAGCCCAATTCATGTTTTACAAAAAATATTTTTATCTTCTCAGGCCACCATTACGCTTTGAAATCTTCGGGAACCTCTACATGACACACACTACGCATACTACATGCATCAGGTGAACATACATTGAGCACATACACAAACATTGCAGATACAAACATCAATACAACGGCACACTAACACGAACACTATACCCGAGCTCTGCGTTTCCGTCTTTTATACTGGTCGTTTTGAACGTTCGGAATTTCTCGGTGACTGAATAAGCAACAAAAAATATTCCCAGCATGTTGATTTTTTTACAGCAATGTCATACCTCTGAGAGTATTTTGAATGGCTCAGGGGATGAATCTCTTATTAAAAAGCAAGCGCTCGATCATGCCGTAATTATTTGAAAGCCAATAAATCGAGCCGCTCCAATGCGGTTCGAGCCATGAGTTTGTTTCCCCGCACGGCATGTCGTAGCCTGTATTTCTATTGTAGTGTTTGTTTTTCTATTTGTGCTGTTCGCGCAAGGCTGCAATTGCCGTCTTGAATTAATCTCTGTAGAGCGGATATTCACTCAGCTGGAAGCGATGCTTCACGGGCTGAGAAATCGCTTTTCGATCAACTTGAATGCAGTCAAAGCCGCGACTTGCGGCAGGTGTTAACTGCACGGAGCTACGCCGTGGCGAGCTCGAATACTTCTAGCGCTCATCCCAGCGCGCCACTTGGAGGGCAGTTTCTCCAGGAACCGTAGTATATATAAACAGCAAAATAAAGGGTAGCTGTTTTTTAATGCTAAAATTCCACATTGTAAATACGCGTATACGCACTTTCCGTCACGATTTCGTACTGTTCAGTCCTTTCCCTAGAGCGCAATCGCTTTCGGGGACGAGACAACCGACAGTCACATTGGCCACTGTACGATATGAGCTTACTGTTCAGACCAGCATTCCGACATGACTATCCGCACTCCGCACGTCGATCGCTTGCACCTAATCCCTCGAGTGGTATTAAACTTTTTAATGTAAAGCGGAATGTCAACCTGCGACACCCCGCCCCCTCCGATCACGGCCCGACCAGCGGCATCAATGCCCGACAGTTTACGTCATCTCATCTTGTTGTTACACCACTGATACGCGAACACACGATCACATCGGCGATAATTCCGGTCTTCTGTTCACAACCCACAGCACTGCCGTCGATGTTGCTGCTATGTTGCTGACACGCACAAATACAGAACCACGTTGAACGCCGGTTGCACTCGGCATCGGAAAATAGAACCGAACTCAGCACGGAAGGCACCCAGGCAGCCGGCAGCAAAACCGACCAGTCTTGCATGAACGCAGTTTCTGCAATTTCCATACCGTCGAAATCGTCGACACATTTCCGCGTGGTTTCGCTACTGTAGCTTCGCGTGAGTCCCGCAATCCCCGCAATCCGGAGACGGCCATTCTACCCAGTGTACGCGGCGCTGCTGGCACTGCTCCGGAACTTCGCTGTTTCTAGCGACTTCGTTTGCTCGTTTGATAAAATTACTGGTAAAAACGTCAACGCAACCTAAATGTTCTGCACGTTTGGACTAGAAGACGGAATTGCAGGCTACCTTCGCTGCCGCTGAAGCTCAATCAACTCAACAGCATTTATTAAACAACGTGCGCAACCTGCTCGAAAAACGAAACCGAAAGAAGATGAGTCGGGAGGGCGAGAGCTTCCTCCCGTCTGCTTGGAGAAGGAGGAAAACGTCTCGTTCCTCCCTTCTTCTCGTGTCCGCTTGGGGGCGCGTCAGTAGAAGGGAGGAAGACGCGCCGTTGCTACTTTTTTCCTCCATTTTTTCTTAGAGTGCAGATCGAAACGGGCAGAGGTAAGGAATGAACCTAGGATCCCTAGGTTCTGCAGTTCGTGCTTTTTCTTTGAAGCTGCAGGAGCTGCAAAGCTCTTGCAGTGCTTGCTAAGCTGCAAAGAGGCCTGACAGGAGTTTTTTATTGTTCTTATCCGGATTGTCTCTCTTACAACTCTCTTTGTGTTATCTATCTCTTGGTGTACTATTTCTGTTCCTGACCATTGTGCACTACAATTACTCCATTCGTCCACGTGTTTAGCTAATTACGAATTTGCAGCATTATTCTTTACGTTTCTTTTCTGTTCCATAACCGTTAACCTGTCACTGGCACACCTTGAAGTTTGTCCTACATACCTAAAACCACGAGCCAAAGGTATCACATAGACCACTCTATTTTTACAGGGAACAGACTTCTCACGGTTGGCGTTTTTTGCATCCACTTGAACCTGTCTGAAATGGCGTAAGCCTACTTACCTTAAAATCTGAACTGAAAACGGTGTGTACTCCGAAATGTTTCCGTTATTGCTTTCAGGTTATGCGACATTTTATGGTAATATGGGATTACAGCAAACTTTTCTATGATTTTTGGTCTCCTCTCTTTATCTGCGATTTTTAGACATAATAGATCTTATGTAAAATCGCTTGGTGGTCCGACAACACTGAGAGCGTCGCCATTTTAATGTTGGCAAGCGCCATTGGTACCGAAGCACGGTGAAGGCATCGGAGACAACCGTACGGGCAGTGTTCGATGGCGTGGCAGCTGTGTTTTGCGCCTTTCGACCATGGAATGTGGACGAACAGTTTAGAGGGGTGCTCCGGCCGTTTTTTGAGCTACCTAAACAAATTGCATTTTCTGACTACCCGGGCTTCAGTCGTCAGGGTATGCTATTTATTTTCTCCGAATTCAAAATAGCAATTGAAAAAACCGTAAATGAAGTTGATGCCGAAACTAGCATTCAAATTTTCGCGCGCTCTTCAGTGGTGTTACGTCACACCAGTGGCGGTCCTAAGGGGGGGGGGGCGTAAAGGGGGCGACCGCCCCCCCGAATCGATCGCTTTTTATATTTTTTTTTATTTTACAGCCACTATTTTTTATTTTTTTTTATTTTACAGCCTTTATTGCGAGCAAAGTGTTTACATGTTGCGCATTTCCGACTTGCAAACAGTGGGACTAATAAAAAAATCTATATTCACAAAAAAGTGTGATGTCTCTTTTTGTTATTTAAGCGGCAATTTCGCCCCCCTAAAAACCAATGTCTGGGACCGCCACTGCGTCACACATGGTAAAGACTTTCAGGTCGTGCATGTAGTCTTAAACAAAGTATGTCAAGTGTTTTTTGCGTGCTTCTCAGTGAATCAGTTACCAAACATTCTTTTCCCACCATCAAACGTCTTGTAATCAGTTGGGAACATGGCTTACTGCCCCCTTTGTACCATTTCTGTCGTCACACTTTAATGTTGCCAGTAGGGGCTCCCAGTTTGAGAAACACGATGAAAACGAAATTCGAAAATTCAATAACTTCGCGAATTTTTTTCTTTTCACACAATACTTGGGGAACCATGAAAAAATCGCCCTTTAAACAACCTACCGCAACTGTCTGACAAAACTGTCGGAGGCCTGTGCACGCTGCCGTGCCATCGCACACTGCCGGTACGCTTGTCTCCGACGCCTCCACCGTGCTTCGGTACCGACGATGCTTGCCAACATTAAAATGGCGACGCTCTCAGTGTTATCAGACCACCAAGCAATTTCGCATAAGGTGTATTGCCTTTTGATGAACTGATCTTCATAACCGGCTTTGCTCAATCTTTTCCTCTGTCTTTCCAACGATTGAGTGATAAAATGAATACAAGACCTGCCTAGTTCATTCCTGGTTAATTCACAGATTTTGAGTGACAACTTAATTTTGATAGCGTGGTTATGAACTTTCCTTGCTATACTCCCAGCACAACCCTTCTCAGTATGAAGTAGCAAATCTAAAAACTGAAGGACTCTTTTCTTGTGCCCGTAAATCCAATTTCTTGTTTTCTTTTTTTTTTTTTTTTTTTGCAAGTGAGTTTTGGCTACAACTTTGTTAAATCTAGCTGGAGAATGCTATTTTCCCGCTAAATTTGGTAGGCGAATTCCTTCCCGCTAAATGTAGCAGTGAAATCCTCCCCACTAAACTTAGCGGGAAAATTTCTCCGCTAGATGTGGCAGAGAAACTTCTCCGCTAAATATACGTGGAATTTGTTTTTGTTTTTCTGCTAATTTGGCGGAGTGTCACGACCCTAAACGAAACAGGCCCTGGGATCGGCTGAGAGGCCTCCCCAATAACGGCTGTCGTCGTAAAAACTCGGCGCACAGGTGTATAGCTATACCGCTACGCATCCGCCAGCGACTGCAGGTCATTTTGAACGATAAAAAAACGACGGGGTCTCAACGAGCTGCCGAAGATAAGGGACAGCCAAAGAGGCGGAAAGAGATGGAAGAACTCTGGCAATCACGGAGTCCGATGCAGGTCATCAAACGCGGGACAGATGCAGACGCAACGAGTGTCTAAGTGCTCGTGACACAACCGGCCGGAGTCATTCGGACGGGCGCCGAGACACCTCCATTAACCGGTGGTCCGTTGTCATTAAAGTGGGCCACGTCAGTGCCGTCGGGGCCAGCGCCGCTGAGTGCGCTCGCTCAACTTCCCTTCCTACCAATTAGATTTGGGGACTGACGCGAGAGAGCCACGCAAACGAGCGCGTCGTAGTAGTCCCGTCGAAAGTGGCTTTCCTCGTCGCCGGACCGCTTGTCTGCTCGCGCCGTGAATGCAGCCCGGTTCACGATCGCGTGCGATCTGGTTTTGTAAATGAGCTTGCAGAAAAAGCGACTTCTGTTTGATGTTCTTTTTTTTTCGTATTTGAATAGCTTCGTTGATGTGGTTAGAGGTAAAGACCTTGATAAAATTCACGCTGCCCGTTTCTTACAAGAACTGACAACCATTGTTGCGCGGACGCGCAGAGACACGTGTTTCCAGCGAGTGCTGTGCCGCCATTTTCTTTCTAGGGGTGCTCATTTGTGGGCCGCGCCGCCATTCGCATCCTAGTGTCACACGAAGCACGACCCTCGTTTAGTGGTTATGAAGATGCGGTTATGAAGATAATGCAATTAATGCCAAGGGGCAAGCGAGCTGGACATGAGTGACGATAATAATCCAGAAGGGAACAAGGGGGACAAAGAACGAACACAAATATCCAAGCAAAAGCCAGGTGACTGGTGCGAGAACAAAAAATCTGCCTGGTCATGGTATCGAACCAGGGACCTCTTTATTTCCAGTGGAGAGGGCCCAGGATTTTTTATCGCGCACCAGTCACCTATAGCTGTGTTTCGATATTTGTGTTCGTTTTTTGTCCCCTTGTTCCCTCTGTCTTCACTATCGACATTCTCGTTTATGGCCGATTCACACGACGGAGTGATCCGCGGACGGATTGATCACGTGACGGCATGTCCGCGGATCGTCCGTCTCCCAAGCGCATTCACACGAGGGACACGACGAGCAGACGCCAGCGAGGACGGACCGAACCTGTTCGCCACCCCACAGTGCCGCGAAACTCTAACATCGCACCGTGGCACCGTTGTCCAAGAGAGAATTTGACGTTTGCTACCGCGATAATGAATCGTACGCCGCTGTTACGTACAGATCGAGACAAAACACCGTGATAGGCTTCGCGCGAAGCGCCACTAGCTTTACTGACCCAAAGCATGAGAGTGACACAGGCATGGTCCTGCTGGGGGATCGGTGGCCGAGTGGGATTCCATTTTCGAACGCCGAAGCGAGCGAACGTGGCAATCATGAGCTCCCGCGGAGCGGCTTCAGCGGCCCAAGAGGGCCGCGGTAACAGGAACTCGGAGACGACTAACCAGGAGTATCAAGTGATTCTGCCACCGCTACCATCAGGTACAACTGTTTTGCATACTGTTTTTTGCATGGAGACGCACGGGTTAGGCCATATCGTCTCGAGCACTTTCGTGACGAGCTGGTTCGCCAAGGGCTTTTCGCCGATGTGGTCGCCTTGGGGGCGTACCAGTACAACCATGTGTGGGCCGTGACCTTTAAGAGCCAAGAGGGCAAGAAGAAGATCCTCGCTGCCGGTGACCTCACAGTCAAGGACAGTCGTTGTGTCGTGATCGACCCGTGCAACCAAGACACACGTCTTAAGCTGCACTGGGTGCTCCACTTCGTCCACGATGACGAGGTACGGGCCGCTTTAGCGCCTTACGGCAAAGTGATGGAAATCACCCGAGACAAGTGGCGTCTCCAAGGATGCCAGGACAAGGTGTCGACTACCCGTTCGGTGACACTCAGGCTGAGGGCGGGTGGCACGGCAAACGACTTGCCGCATCAGCTGCGCGTCGCTGGAGACCTGGCTCTCGTCGTGGTTCCAGGCAGGGCGCCGCTCTGCCTTCGGTGCCGCCGCACAGGTCATATAAGGCGAGAATGTAGAGTGCCGCGCTGTGCGTCATGCGGTCGCTTCGGCCATGACGAAGGCGAGTGCGTTAGGACATACGCGAGTGTCGCTGAGACTGTGAGAGGTAACGACCCGTCGGAACATCTCATGGATGCGGCTGACGTCGAAGAAGTCGCCGGAGGAGGGGCGGACGAGCCACCAAGTGAGGCGACGCCCGCCTTGCCCGACCTTGCTGATGGCAATGGAGGCAGCGACAGTAAAGAAGAGGGAGTCCTGCACTCAAGGTGTTACCTGCGAGCAGTGCCAACGTGGGCCAAGCCGTCGACGAGGCAGATGATGCGCCGGCAGGGACTGAGCCAGGAGAAGTGATGGACACCACAGGCGCAGTCACCAAGCGACCCCGCGAGGACAAAGCGGAGGGGAGCAGAACACCGGTGACGCCAGTACCGAGGAGCCGCCACCAAAAACGACTCAAAGCCGATGGATGAGCTTGAAACCGAAGCCCATCATACTACAGAGCAGGAGGCCACTTGCAACGCCACCCTCGTAAAGATGAGGGACCGGGCTCGGAGCGGCAATTCCAGAGAGGAGGTCGGCGCGACTACAACGGGTCAAGGCAGAGCAACCAACCGTTGAAGCCGTCCAAACTATGTCTGGGGACGGTGGGTGTGCGGTCTTCACTCTGAGTACATGTCTAAGCGCTAGGGGTTAAGCCTGATTTAGACGAGATGGCAGTCACCCTCGAATCTGCTCTTCGCGTAGCCACGCTAAACGTACGAGGCCTAGCAGCACGGAGGAGGCAGTACCAACTTAGCCGATTACTACTCGAAAATGATATTGATATCATTGCAATACAAGAAACAAAAGTCGAAAGCGATGAGCAGACAGACCGAATGGTAGAGCCGTTCAGAGCCCGGTTCAATGTGTGTGTTTGTCATTCTGTAGGTTTTTCTGGGGGCTGCGCTCTTTTGCTTCGTAATACTATTGGTATTGTAGAGGAAAAAGTTTTTGTAGGCGAAATGGGTCGCCTGGTGGGTTGTGATTTTTCTTTCTCCGGTAGACAATGGCGGGTGATCTGCGTATACGCGCCAAACAAAGAAGGGGATCGCAGAGTGTTTTTTGAACGAATTGAAGGGTTCTTGAATTGTCAACGTTTAGTTATTTTGCTAGGGGACTTCAACTGTGTGTGTACAGCCGAGGACAGAGTCCAGAATTTGCCGGTTCGAGATCAGAGCGCTTTGTTTCTAAATAATATGGTGCAAGAACTAAATTTGGAGGATGTGGGGGGCATCTTTTCAACTGGGTATTTTCCCCGGTTTACGCACTTTCAACGCCAAAGCCATGCGAGACTCGATAGATCATATGTTTCAGCGAGCCTTGTGCCACTCTGTCGGGAATACGACGTCGAGCATGTGTCTTTTAGTGACCATAGTCTAGTTATGTTTACACTTGGGGTAAAACAAGCAAAGTCGCGCTTTAACTGGAAACTTTGGAAATTTAACGATAAACTTATCAAAGATGAAACTTTCATGAGCGGCGTGAAAGACGGTTTAGAAAAATTGCTAGCGGCGGAGGCAAACTTTGTGAGAATGTGGGAACAGTTTAAGAACGAAGTCAAAGTTAACGCAATTGAAAGATCTTGCATAGCACGTTATAACGAAAAGCAGAGGGAGAGGGATATGCATAACCGACTCGATTATTTGTTAGGTGTGGAGAGCGCACAACCTGGCAGCTTTACCAAAGAAATACGCGAAGTGAAAAGCCAGTTAGAGCTTATCGACACTGAAAAATATAGAGGAGCCATGATAAGGGCGCGTGCGGAACGAGTGTGGGCGGGTGAGATTCCAACAAAGCGTTCTCTCGGGGAGGAAAAAAGATATGCAAAAAAAAATGAAATACATGAAATTCAGTACGGAAACGTGATCACCCGCGATAAAGCATTAATTGAGCGCGCCTTTTTTGAGCATTATCAAAACCTTTTGGGAGTTGAAAGAGATGTTGGAGGAGGATTCGAAACAGGGATTTTGCCACTTATGCCAAAGTTGAATGAAGAAGTTAAAGCAGGCCTTGAGGTACCGATTAGTGCGCGAGAAATAGAGAAAGCAATCGACGAATTGCAGCTTGGTAAGTCTCCCGGACCCGACGGTTTGAGTGCAGCCTTTTATAAGGCTTTCAAAAGCGAAGTGGCAGAGGTGTTGTGTCGCGTGGTAACCGAGTCGTACAAGGAGAAAGAACTTCCTCTTTCTTTTCAAAAAACGCATATTGTTTTGATTCCTAAAAGTGATGATCCAGTTAAATTGTTGTCCGTAGGGTCCTATCGTCCAATCAGCTTAGCGAACGTAGATTATAAGATATTCATGAAGGTTTTAGCAAGGAGACTACAAAACGTAATAAAAGTAATTGTAGGGCCGCACCAAACTTGCGGCATCAAGGGCCGGACCATCACCACCAATATTCACGTAGCAAGGAGTATTTTAGAATGCTGTGATGCAACAGGAGACCGAGTTGCAATGTTGCAGCTTGATTTAGAAAAGGCTTTTGATCGCGTTGTGCATAAAGTTCTCTTTAGCATTTTGGAACATATCGACGTGGGCGCTGTACTATTAGACGGGGTTAAAATGGCTTATAAAAAATGTTGTACGAATATAATTGTAAATAAGAACCTTAGTGAGTGCTTCCAGGTACGGTCCTCCGTGAGGCAAGGGTGTCCGCTATCGCCCTTGTTGTTCGCCATTTATTTAGAGCCTTTTTGTTTAAAGCTTCTTAATAATGAAAAAATAAGAGGATTTGGACTAATGGCAAACGAAGTCAAAGTTCTCTCGTACGCGGACGACGTAGCAGTTTTTTGTCACGACGTGGAAAGCGTCAGTGAAGTTGTCAAAGAGGCCCTAGCGTACTGTAAGCTGTCGGGCAGTGCTATAAACTGGGGCAAATGTCTGGGTATCTGGCACGGAAGTTGGGAAAACGTACCTGCTATTTTTGAAAACATCCAGTGGACTTGCTCACCAGCTAAGT
Source organism: Ixodes ricinus (assembly GCA_037355805.1). Lineage (NCBI taxonomy): Eukaryota > Metazoa > Arthropoda > Arachnida > Ixodida > Ixodidae > Ixodes > Ixodes ricinus. The sequence continues at coordinate 156,011 of JAZHYW010011931.1, forward strand.
ACCTCGGAGTGCCACTAGAGCACTACCGAGACACTGCGAATTACTGGAAGGAAGAAATCGAACAGGCCCGAGCAAAAACATTAAAGTGGGGGGAACCGACCTGTCAATGTTTAGCCGTTCAACAGTTTGTAATATGTTTATTGTTGCAAAAATTTGGTACGTCCTCCAGGCGATGTGGATGTCGAGGATCAACATCCAGAAGATGCATAGAGTGTTTGCGGTCTTTGTATGGGGCTCGGGATGGGAACGCATGAGCCGTACAAATTTGTTTCGTGCCGTCCAAAGTGGCGGACTGGGTTTACCCCACTTGTTCCTCCGTCAGGTGGTATCCAGATTTGTTTTTCTAAGGGATCAGAAGAACCCTTTTTTGCGAACTGTACTTCAGGTTGCACTGCGAAACGCACTGCCTGAATTTATTGTCTCTTCTGCTGATGTAAGGTTTTCAAGAGTTCGTGGTTTTTTGTACGAAGTGGTGCAAGCCTTCCGGTTTTTGAAAGTGCGATTCTCTATGGAATACCTAAGTGTGGTTTCAAGAAAGCGTTTGTATAAAGACTTAAGAGATGTAGTGTTTCCGGTACCCTTGTATCGCTCTCTGTTCGCTGAAGACAAGGGAAAAGATGTTTTAAAAAGAGTTAAGAAGATGCCGGTACGACCTTCTGTCAAGTCATTCTTTTTTAAACTCCATAGTAATACACTCCCTGTGAAACCCTGGCTGCAAGAAAAAGGCCTTTTTGTGCCCTGGTCAATTGATTGCTTGTTATGTAAAAAGCCAGAAACTATAGACCACATATTTCTAGATTGCTGGGACGCAGTATTTCATTGGGACATTCTACAGCGTACTTTGAAAAAATGTTTGCCAATAACACCTCACGGAATACGTTTCCTCACGACAGATAACGAGGAGGACGTGCCTTATGACACGTTTATGGTGCTGAGTCTCCACAGTATGTGGAAGTCTAGGATGGCTGTTCGACATGCCGATTTGGTCGCTCGACCGGTTAGAGACTACTTTATTGAGAGCATGTGTTATTTGAGAGAAGTTATAAAGTTGCAGAGTGAACCGCCGGAATGGCTGTCTGTACTAGACAATCTTGTTAATTTGAAACCATTTTAGGGCCTGATGTGTAGTGATTGAATGTATCTGTATCATGTGTCAAACAGGAAATAAAGAAAAAAAGATCGGTGGCCGAGTGGGCTAGCGCACACCAGCTCGGAGCACGTGGAGCGAAAGCTCGCGCTGCAGAACCCAGGGATCCTGGGTTCAATCCCCACCCCTGCCCGTTTCGATCTGGATGAGCATCGTACCGGCGTGCGGTCGTGTATCACTACTGCGTGGTGCACGTTAAAGACCCCAGGCTAGCGGTTGTACTGCACTGGCTAAATTGCTCATCTACAGCTGGGAGACTCGTCGCCCTTGGAGGCAGACCAAGTTCTAGGCTGTGTAAACATACACACAACCCAATTTTTTTTCATGGTCCTGCTCGAGAAGGGTTCCGCGTAGAAGCGACGAAGTTCTGGGCTCGCGGAGGGGCGTTCGAAGATGCCTTCACGCACTCCGCGCTCGTGCACAACACTCAAACACACCACATCCACAAGAGAGGTCTTGTTCGGTGAAATCCTGATTGGACGTGCAAGAATTATCGCGGCGTGCTAGACGAGTTTTGATGGGAGCTTCTTGACGCGGACCCGGAGGAGTACCGGAATCTGCGTCGCGTCAGCCAGACACGTTTCTGCAGTTTCTTTCACACGTGAAATCAAGAAACGCGCGACAAAATGAACCAGCGAACGCACAAAACACAACGATCCGACATTTTTGATTCCATCGCCCAATAAAAAAAAAAAAAGAAAAAACAATGTGCCGTTGCCAGACTAAACGCTTTTCAAGTCGATCTCCCGCCAAAAGTCCGCGAGTGAAAAAGGCGCTCGACTTTATATCAGTCCGCGCGTCCGCGGACGAGGCGCGGATCGCAGGAATCGGTGACGTATCGGTCACGTGGTACACGGTCCGCGGACGAAAATCGCGATTCGGTCCGTCGTGTGAATCGGCTGTTACTGGCGCGTTTCTTTTTTTTTTACTTGTAAGTTAAATACAAGCATATCAAAGGGCTTCAGTTACAAGACAGAGTCTATGCCCGAACCGTAGTTGAGTCCTTTGTTGATGAGCGCATGCTGACGACGAACTTCCACAACCCTTTCTCAAAATGCATTCCATGTCATGAAGTTCGTCCTTTCTAACAAACGATAAGTGGGCATCCGCTCTAAGCATCCGCTGTTAACGAGGCGCTCAAATATGGCGTCTAGAAAAATATGACAGGAGGACCTATAAGCTCCGCCTTTAAGGTTGAACGCGATTGGTAAACATATAAACCCCCTCCTAAAACTCTTCACATTCTTTCTTTGAGGTAAATAAATTACTTCATAAAGTAAAATCCTTTGAGACATGCGGCGACCTTTAATCCGCATTACACAGTCATGTTTTAATCACTTTCATTCCACGCGTGACGTCACGTTTCACGTGAGCGTTGTGGGTTGTTTGAAATTCCCGCGCGAGGTCATGTAGCTGTGACGTATGATTCCATCGACCAATCAGGATTTTCCCGTCCCACCGACGCCAGCTTTTCTGCGACACGAGCTCCTTAAAGCTATCGCTTTCATAAGCCGCGCGGTAATGCGAGGTCAATGAGGCCATCACTACCACCTCCCCCGCGTAGCATCCACGTGTCCGTTGTCGCCGGCTTGGTTTCTGCCGACCAGAGGCGACAGTTCGGTAGGCCAAGTCACGTGACTCGATCCGACGAATGTCAGCGCTCGATAGGAAAGAGAAAATGCGTCTATACTCTCCGGCAGCACCATTAGCGCCGCTTGCTCACAAACACATTTTGACACCGCACGGTGCACCGGCAGTATACAAAAGGCAAGGCGGCGAGCAATATTTATTTAAAGCCGGGGTTACGCCGCTTATACATCATACAAAAGTCGTCGTCAGCATACAGATTCGAACGCGAGTCGCCGCGAGATCCTTGCTTCGAATGCAGCATGGCAATGAGTTCAAGGAGGAACTTGGGCAGCGGCATTCGAACCGCGGACATTGTGGTGGCTTGTGTTTCCAGTCTGTCTCTTGTACCGGTGTACCAAGTAGCGGCTGATGGCTCTTAAATTGACCGCAAAATTCGGTTTCTTAAAGACTTAACCTATCCCGCTACAATTTTGTGCAGCGTTGCCCACAGAGAATGCATTCTTTTCTTTTTCTTTTTTTTTTAATTTGTAACGATTGAGTTTTTCTGAGGAAAAAGTAAAAAAAGAAAGTCTTAGTTTATGGGAAAACGCAGCGAAGCCACCGGTCTTCAAAAAATACGGCGCCGTTTCGCGCGGGAGACAAGAGATGGAGCAAGCGGTCGCGACGCCAACCGCCGCCAACGAACGAGCATACGGCGCCGAGAGCCGGCATATTTAGCAGACGATCTTTTCGACTCAAAAGCGGCGCGAGCTTTTTTCATATCAGTTGCCAACGCATTATTTCATCATCCTTGCCTAAATACTAGTGATGGGCCGAACTTTTGCCGAATCGAAAGTTCGGCGCCGAATCTTGGGATTCGGCAAAGCCGAACTTTTGCCGAATTTTTCTAGAGATTCGGCAAAGATTCGGCAAAAATACATTGTTACCAGACTTAACGTTGAAATTTAGTTTTTTCTGGCGAAAAAAGGTTTTATGTTGTTCTTTTTCTTAACTTAAATGCAACATGTAATGCATATTGACACAGTTATTACTAAGTAAGGTGATATTCTACAAGATAATTGTATCGGTGTCGTTTTTGTGTGTTTACTGGCAATTTTAGAGTGACTTCTAGCAGAAGTGGCGTGACAACGAGGTTGGGTAGTAGTACGCTACGAGAGTTTCGGTTTCGAGGCATTATTAGCGCAAGCCTGCATGTGTGTGTACAGTGTTAAAATGAGGGACAATAACGCTGCGTTCTTGCTTTCTCTGAGACTGACCGTTCTGTGCGCGAAAACGAATGCAACGGTTGCTGAGCCTTCACCAGAAAAGTTAATAATATTATTGTAAATATGCATGTTTTTCTATTTGAGTCACTTGACGTCAGCTTTGCATGAAAGTGTGCGTCCCATATTAGCAACGTCTCGTTTTTAACCTTCAAAATGCCAGTTTCTGGTGTTAGGATAAACACGAACGTTTAGGAAGATAGGGAGTGTTAGAAACGTCGGATGCGCAACGTCGAGCATTATAGTTCTGTGTTTAGTTTTATGCAGATACAGGAAAATCGCGAAATAACGCTAGTTGAAAAAGCAATCAATCAACCAATCAATCTTTATTTGCACAAAATAGTAGAACACGGGAAGCGTGCGCGGCTGGCAGAAAGGTTACAAACCCGTACGCTGAGGCGCCTGCCAGCCAACTTTCCGTGAGTTAATGAATAGACACAACACACAACAGTTTGACGTTTTAGACGCGGACGAACACAGGAAGGACAAAATGTGGCCATTGGACTCGCAAATTAAGGGCGGCCCACACACTCGCGCAGAGTGCGCAGCGCAGCGGCACACACTACTTCTGAGCCGAAAACAGAATTGTTATAATTGCGAGGAGTGCTTTAATGTAATTGTCGGCCAATGTTTCAACTACCTCGTTGCATCACTGGAAATGTCAAATTAAAATCACGTCATCCAGAATGTACCGCATCATTTGTTACTTGCGCAGTGGACTGCGTAAATTACTGGTCGATCTTCTATTCTTGAGGCAGAAAATATTGAAGAGAACCACACTCGCTCACAAACGCAATTACCGTGTTGCGTACTCACTCCACACCTCGCCGTAACCACACTGGTTGTACCAGTGTGCTCAACGAGCTTGAGTTGGTTGTACTACGCTGCACCACCGTGCACTGCACGATATAACCGCACGACTGCACGGCGTCCATTTGCAATCCACGGCCCCATTGGCCCCGTCGCGTTCTCGCGCGTGCGCAGACATTTGCCGAATTTTTGCCGAATCTTTGCCGAACTTTCTTTCAAAAGTTCGGCATTTGCCGAACTTTGCCGAATCTGAAGTTCGGCAGATTCGGTCCATCACTACTAAATACAGCTTAGTGATACAGCCTACTTCAGTTTCAGCATGTAGCTGTACAAGAGAACAGAAACTTTATGATCTAGATCAGGACCTGCTCGCCGAGCTTCGTGGGACGAATCGGAACGCCAAAGTTGGATCTCTTCCTTCTTTATCTCGGCTTGCAGATGATCGATCATAACCATCGAATTCGCTGAAAGATAGTTAATTAATGTGTCTTTATTATTGAGACAAAATATGACCGAGACATTTATTACTTCACTTTAACATTTTTTGTGTCGAATAGTACTTTACCCATCCTTACTAACATAATTTTCGAGTGGCACTAATTTTTTGTAACACCGTGTAGCATACGGAAGCTTGAAGTGATATTCGGTGAGCTCAAGTGCATTCGTCGATCGAAGTCCACTAAATTAGCCCGTCTGACCGGGGTACAACACACATTTTCGGCCTCGGCATCTGTCGAGCTCCTTCCACAGACATATTGCACCGATCGTCTCTCCAAGTGCCCAACGGAAAAGTACACGTACGGGTATTTGTTATGCACACCTATGAAAGTGTGTGCAACAAACGTCACGTGATTTGATCCGACGAATGACCGGCCTGGCAGGGCTTTACACTGGAGAAAAACGGTGTTCAACACTCTACATGTGCAGCGCTGTAGAGTGACTCTGGTTGGCAGAGATGGCAAACTGCCAAAATGTAATTAAATTACATTACAAATTACCGCTGACTAAAAGTAATGACATTACATTACAATTACTTTTCAAAAGTAATGGAATTACTTTGACATTACTTTTCAATACAGTGAGGCAGTAATTCGTGATCATTTTAGTTACGGCATATATACCAAAACTCAGATCTTCCAGTTTACACCGCAACAATTTTATGCGCCTCAAAGTGAACCATACTGAACAGTCGTCTTGCTGGCGCACACGACATAAGTGTTAAACATGATCAATAGCTCTTTCTTTAAATGTGACTCAAAGACAGTCGGCTGACAGGTTTCGCTGCTCATTCAACGGTGAAGGTATTAAGTTAAAGGGTGATATGTTTCCGTCTTCCTGATTTAGAAGAAGCCATAGTTCGTGTCAGTATGTTAAGTCGGGCCGAGGGAGCTTGTTCTTACAAATAGTCGTCACGTGAAACGTTTCCCTTCCGCCTCGGACGCAATCTAATCCTATTCTCCCAAGAGCACTAGTTGAAGTATTCCCGGTCATTCATCTCAACGAGTATTGTTCCCAAAGACCCGAAGAGCCCAAGTTATTGCGTGTTGTCACACAAGGGTGCTGGATATTTGCTAGGCAGAAGCGTCGCCAGGTGACGAAAGGGATGGCGCAAGCTTCCTAAAATATGGGTACTTTCACAACATGTGCTAAAGGCAAATCTGTACTTCGTATGTTTAGACAGTCGGAAGTTAGTCTACCTCAACGGGCGACTTGTCTCTCAGCTGTAGATGAGAAATTATACTAAGATCATATGACTGGCTAGTTAGATATACGATATACATTACGTAAATCAAGTTAGCGCAAAAGAGGAGGACAAGTAGAAGACATGGACACGGACAAGCGCTTGTCTGTGATGAAGACAAGAAAAGACACGGACACGGACAGCGCTTGTCCGTGTCTGTGTCTTCTACTTGTCCTCGTCTTTTGCGCTACCTTTATCTGTGTAGCGTAGATGAGCAATTTAGCCAGTGCAGTACAACCGCTAGCCTAGTGTCTTTAACGTGCACCACGCAGTAGTGATACACGACGGCACGCCGGTACGATGCTCATCCAGATCGAAACGGGCAGGGGTGGGGATTGAACCCAGGGTCCCTGGGTTCTGCAGCGCGAGCTTTCGCTCCACGTGCTCCGAGCTGATGTGCGGTAAAGTCACCAATCAGCTCTGGATATGTGCGCTCCGTTTTATTTTTAATACGATAGCGTTTAGGAGCTCGCGTCGAAGAAACGCCGGTGTCGACGTCGGCGTCAGTGTCGACGTCGGCATCAACGTCAGTATTACGTACTAGCGGTGTCTCCTATCTTAATTTCAAGACCCTGACGGGAAGCCTAAATGTCTTGGTATTTGCGTATTTGTGTAAATAAATTTGACAGGGCAATTTTCGCTGGATTTATTTTCAATGGGTTCAGCAAGATGGCGGCACCAGCACCAAATGCCCCAAGCCAGAGAGCATTTGTTGTTGCTGGTGTTATCACGAGCGTGCACGGACGGCGCCTCGCGGCACGAGTCCTTTGTTCGACACCGTCGAGATCGATTTTGCCGTTTTGCCGGAGAATGGTCTCTGTGAGATATCTGTCTGCTGCACCACACAAAAATAGGACCAAAGAGAGGTGACACGTGTATGACGTAGCAATGCCATTGCAACGTGCTGTGTCTCGCCGCGGCGCGACGAGCTTTCACTTTCAATTTTAGAGTGACCCCGGCCGATGCCTTTACCTATGCAGCCAATCTAGCGGTAAGAACGTTCCACGCAACATCGTGCTCCACGAGTCCCTAAGTCACTCCGAAGAGTCACACGCCCCAGTAAAACCCTTTGATGTTTTTCTTTTCCTTGCAAGCGGTATGAATTCATCAAATACACTAATGCACTAGCCCGTGCCTCGTGCGGAGCTTGGAAGCAAATGGCGGCGCAGCACTAAATTGAGCGGCTATGAATCGTTTCAGCTTGGGTCCAGACGCAGGCGATGCTACAAGCGCGAGCTCCGGGCTTTAGTGTCCCTGCCAAGCACGCGCGCTCGTGCAATGCAAGCACTGTTCAGGGCCACACGCTCGCGCTCGTAGCATCGGCTGCGTCTGGACCCAAGCTGAAACGAAGTATAGAATACGGTGTAATGTTTGGAACGGCGCGACTTGGCAAAGGGAACTTGTGAGGCTGCGCGTGTAGACAACAATCGTGGCGCTGCAGTCGACAGGGCAGAAGAAAGTCGCGTGCACGCGGTGCACGCGCACAATCACCACCATACTGACCCTATAGGGGGTATTCACTGGCCGCCATATTTGAGGTCACTGTTTAGAGCGCATGCTCAGAACGAGCTCACATTGATAGGCTGTCAAGACCGGCAATCTTGATGGTGCGGGGTGCACGTTGCAAAATAACTGTGGAAGCTAGCCATCAGCACGTGCTCAGCATAAGCGCACACGGATATGGCCACCAGTGAATACACCCTATATGCTGCCGCAGTGCCATATATGTAGAGAGTTTGGCCATTCGTTGGGAAGTATAGGAGACAAATGAGGAGGCGCCATTGGCCGAAAGCGGGCTGGGCGTGTTCCAGGGCGTCTTCAGAAATTAGAATGTGACCAACCAGAAGCTAGAAATAATACCATGGCGGTGGTCGCGAGAAACAAACCTGATAACTGCATTTGAAAACTCTCGGTGACTGAAAATATGGTACACGTGATGTTTCAATCACGCTCATCCAAAATGATGGTGCAAGAGCGCGACTAGCGGAACGATCGACATAATTTGTACGCCAAGTGCCGAGGGCCGGGAATCTGCCGTCCGAGCGGTCACACTCTGTCCGAGCAAAACAAAGTTGAACGGCGCATTCGTTTCTTAAATCTTTCTGCACGATCATGATCAAAACAACACGTGCACCCTATTTTAACCACAAAGAGTTACTACACTTCACTCTTACGCGCTTATTAAAACCATATAAAAACATATACCTTTGATCAGAACTGTTTCACGCTACCACCGCTAGGGGATTCTTTTCTGCTTCTGGTTGGTCAAGAGAGCATGCCAAGCCCTCTTTCCGAGTCTGCCGCATGCCCTGGCTCTGCCCGCGCCTCCCATTGACCAAACTCTCTCTATACACGGCTCTGTGCTGCCGATGCGCCGGTGTCGACACCTACCGCGATCTACACCACACGCCTCACGCAAGCCGCTTTGGTCCCAACACAACCCCGTATTCTCGTACACTGTGCCGTGCGAACAAGATCTATAGCTTGCCTAGATCGGCGGCGAATATCCCGTGTCAAAATGAGCTGTTGGGCTAGTTGGTTTAGCATATTTACAATGTAGCGCGAAGACAACACAGGAAGGAGACAGGGATAGAAAAGACTATCCCTGTCTCCTTCTTGTGTTGTCTTTGCGCTAACATTGTGAATAAGAATATATCCCGTGGCCTGAGCGCCCGACATGCATGCACAGCTGCGAGCATACAACAGATTTGTTCCGGAAAAATTCTGTGCTATCTATGAGAAAAAGGCTACAAATAAATCGTGGTTAAATCCCTCTTAAGCTGAGACTAGAAGCTCCGCCTTCAGCGCGGGCTTTCTGCCCTTGCTAACACAAGTGTGACCGCGTAGGCACGACCAACCAAAGCGCTGCGGAAGCCAGCGAGCTCGCGCTGAAGGCGGAGCTTCTAGTCTCAGTTTAAAGCTGAACGGAATATTGGCGACGTGAGCGATCGATAGCGTCGCTGTGGTCAGCCTGCCACGATTGGCCCAATGCTGAATATGACGTCAGCAAAGGATTTATCATTGAAAGAAATAAGACTAATACAATAACTTTAATTTTGACGGGGTTCGCAGCGTCGCTTTCAGAGCGCAATGATTTCAAGCTTCCACCATGCGAATCACAAACACCATCAAACTTGTTGTCCGCAAGGTAATGATGTCAGGAGAGGTAACCATAGGAGGGCGCCACCAAAACACCTCCCCACTAATACAAGTTTGCAAGAAAGTCTCTTGTGCGCTGCCATTTTGAGCGGTGCTGGCGCTGCGTAACATTTCCGCCGTGCTGGGGTGCGCCAAGGGCACGTCACTGGGGTGCGCCATGCCAAGATGGCGGCGTATGCTGTATCGCCGACGGCCAGCGTTAGCGACACACTGTCTGTTTCGGAACGCAGGAGGAGGTAGCCACACAGAATCGTAGCATCAAATGTTGTAGGGCGGGGCATTTTTAAGGGTTGGAGCTGTAACGATCACAGCCTCTGTTCCAGCACGTCGTGGAAGCCACAGTTCCCGCGAGCGCAGCCATCTTTGATGCAATGGCAATGCGGCTTCTGGCGCATTCTAAATTAGTGTTTTGAGACTTCAAATATTTTTGTAATTTTTCGATTTGTTACTGGTTTAGGTATTTGATTTAATTATTTGTGCTTTTTCGCGGTCGAAAACAACAGCTGTATGTTGTTGTTTTTTATATTTTCTTTTAATTTCTTTCTGCGCTTAGTGGTTTATGCTTCAGCAAGATACGCTAGGCAACATTGCACGACAAGCAGCGAACGTCCTGGATGGACAGTGGGTCCGCCTCACCTCGGCGCGCGGTTCGAGGTTAAGTCGGCATTCCACTTGCATAGCTGTAGAGGCCACGCAGACACGCCTGCGCGACTTGGGAACGAGCGAGGGTTTATATGTTTAGTTATATCGCGCTTCACTCTTGAAGGCGAAGCTGAAGCGTCTTCCTGCAGTTTTTGTTTATTTAGTTATTCATTTACATTACAGAGGGAGTGGCTGTTTAGAATATTTCGTAATTTATAGCCTTATCGGTGATGGTGACGATGTCATCGGGAAGACCATTCCAGTCCACAATAGCTTCGGGTAAGAACGAACATTGAGGGACTGCTGAAGCGGTTTTGGGACGGGCAGTCTCGAACGAATTATCTAATCTTGCAGAAATATAGGTGGGTAGGCTTAGGAGAGAATTTCTCAATGGTTCAGGTTAGTACATTTGATGAAGAAGGCAAAGTCGTGAGATTTTGTGACGATTACAAAAGACCACGAAGAATTAATTGGGATTTCATTGCGGAGACACTAGTAAAGCGGAAGTGATCAGAAAGTATAAATCGAGCAGCAGGATTTTGAACAGAGGCGATCGCATTAGTTACAACTGGTTAATGGGTGTGACAGATAGATGAAGCATGCTCCAATCTTGGGCCATCAAGCGCGACGTAAAGAAGGCGACATGATGGCGCTTAAGACGAGGACAAAGGGAGACTAGACAACACGGCTTTTAAGGTCAGAAGAGGCAGAATTCGGATCGCGACGACTATAATCACGTGAACTGTCAGCTGATGATAATGTCTTGGGACGATATGAACATTGCAGGACGTATCAGTGGTCAAACAAACCGCCATGATATTTCTACTGGGAAGCAGTTTGAAGAGTAAAATCCTTAAGCGTTAGTATTTTTGATGGCTGGGAGGAAAAACGTGTGAAACAGAGGTGCTTGCATTTGTTTATATCGAGAGGCATCTGCCGAGTTCGGTCACCATACATGCTGATCAAACCTAGCACGCTGATTGGACACAAGCGCAGCCACGTCACTACATGTAAATATACGGAGCTTGAAGAAACACTACAGTGAAATGAACCTACTTCTTGATCCATTCATGAACTCTATTGATTGCTTAGTCATATCTGAAACGAACATAAAAGACTGCGACGAAGCATTATTCCAAAATAAAAGTTTTGAAACGATTACAAATAACAGGAAGAACAAGCGAGGAGGTGGAATCATGGTTATGGTCAATAAAAAGTGGAATATAAAGAATAGTAAAAAAATAACTTTTTCGAGGGCAGAAGCAGTACAAATAGATATTGAGAATGAAAGGAAACAGATACAAATTCTGGCAGTATATAGGGCACCTCAAGGAAATATAGCAGAATTCATTGACGATATCGATAAATGGATAAAGGTAGAGAATTCGAAAAACTTAATAATTACTGGAGATATAAATATTGATATAACTAAGCAAAGTAATCTAGTAGACAAGTACCTAAATTGTTTGGCTGAACATGGACTTCAATCAATGATTAAAGATATTACGAGAGAAGAAATTTTGGGTTTGCAATTGACAAGATCGTGTATTGACCATATTTGCATTAGGAGCAAAAAATACTGTAAAGCTCACGTCATTGCTGAAAAATTAGCCGACCACTACTTTGTGGGAATAGCAATTCCAGAATTGGGTATTCCTGAAAGCGAAAGGGACCAAGTAACTACATATATCAACAACGCAAAAGTAGATAAATACGTGAGAGAGATAAACTGGGAAAGCATAGCCAATGAAGAAGACCCCGAAATTATATACAATAAAATAAAAAATGCGTTTACGGATATATATAAAAAGTCGACTGAACAGGTCACCGTAAAGAAAAGGAAAACAGGGAACCAATGGGTGACAAAAGAAATAGATCAACTAATCAGGAAAAAAAATAAAGCGTGGCGACTACTTAAAAGCAGTCCAGGAAGCAGCCAACGCAAGGAAGAGTACAGATCCATAAGAAATAAAGTAACATCAATAATAAAAAAGGAGAAAAGAAATTATTTCTGGAAAAAGTTTGAAGAAACCAAGGATCCATCTCAATGTTGGTCTATAATTAATCAAGTACTGGGTAGAAACACTAGACAGTCAATAGATCATACAATCAAAAAGAACTTTGGGACATACTGCAATGATGAGAAAATAGCAAATGATTTTAATAACGAATTTATACAATCAATAGAATTACTTTGCAATCATGGATACCAAAATGAAATGGAAACTAGAGCTAGAATTGGAAACTCAATGTATTTCCCTGAAATGACCGAGGAAGATCTAGTAGAAATAGTAAGTAACATGAAAACAAACAAAGCAGTTGGAATCGACTCGATCAGACCGCGCGACATCAAAGAAAATATAAATATAATTAGGACAGTATTGCTAGCATTGTATAATAAGAGCTTGGCCAGCGGGAAGGTACCAAGTGGTTTAAAAACAGCTGTGGTAAGACCGATTTACAAGAAAGGGGATAAAAAAACTCTTCTTAACTATAGGCCTGTCTGTATTCTTCCAGTCCTTAATTACATAATGGAAAAATATGTCCATAAAGCGTTAAATGGCTTCATTAATAAATATAACCTATTAACAAAAACGCAATATGGTTTCAAGACAAATTCAAGTACAATTACTCTACTAGAAGACTTTAGTGATTTCGCAAATAAGAAACTAGACGAAGGGAATTATGTGCTAGCACTGTTTATAGATTTTTCTCGAGCATTTGAAACAGTAAGGCATGAAACACTAATAGACAGACTATTCTCTTTAGGTGTCAGAGGCAAACTATTAGACTGGTTCAAGGACTACCTTTCTGGTCGGACTCAGGTTGTCAAGATAGCAAGTAGCTTCAGTGAAAAGAGACTAGTAAAACAGGGAGTGCCTCAAGGGACTGTATTGGGACCTATATTGTTTAATATATATATTAACGATATTGTGAATGTTCATTTAAATAGCGTGTTGTTTCAGTTTGCAGATGACACCGTTATTCTGTATGCAGATAAAGATTATACGACAGCCGAAAATAAAATTCAAGAGGATGTTTACAAATTGGTTAAGTGGTACAAAGAAAATCAAATTATAATTAACACTAAGAAAACAGAGTTGATGTGTTTTAGAAGTCCACAAAGACGAACTCACATAGAAGGGAATATAAAGATACATAGTGACTCATGTAAAAATTGTAATTGTGAACCCCTTAAAATGACTACGAGTGTGAAATACCTAGGACTATACATTGACGAGCATCTGAAATGGAACCAACATGTGGAACACATCTGTAAACGACTTAGATCAGTTGCAGCCCAATTATACCACCTAAGATCGTGTTTACCTCAACCAATATTAAAGATGATATATCATAGCTTGGGAAAATCAGTCTTAGAATATGGAATTACTATATACGGGCACTGTGCAAAGTATTTACAAGACAAAATAAATTCTATCTTAAATAAAGTAGTAAAAAACTTGTATGTAGATGAAAATAGACCTTTACATTACATGTATCAACATCTGGATATTCAAAAACTTAGTGACTTACTGGAATTAAATATTATAATTAAACATCAATTTAGCGATAAATATAAAACAAAGTATATCCCGATAAGAAACCTAAGGCCTAAAAATTTATTCCAAGAACCAAAGGTTAAGACGAAATATGGAAAAGCAGTTAGAGCATCATATGTACCTAGAGTGTTCAATAAACTACCACCAAGAATAATAGAAATTACAAAAATAAGCGAGTTAAAACGTGAGTTAAAACAATGGTTTATTAACAGAAAAGAGCTGCAATAAGCAGAAGAGAAGTCTACCAGGGGTTGTAATCTAAATTGTGTAGTATTGTGTGTGTTATTTTGTAGAGAATTATGGAGTAAAGGTGTATATATGTCCTGTTTTAATTTTTCATTTTTCATTTTTATTTTTTTGTAAGGAACTGAACAAGTGTAAAAAAGGGTTTGTTATAAGTGACTAGAGCTCTGTCGCTGCCCTACGCACAAGCCGCTTAGGCTTATGTGGGGTATGAATCTCTGTAAAATTGTATGTGGAAAAGATGAAATAAAGATTATTATTATTATTATTATTATTATTATTATTATTATTATTCAAATATAGGAAGCTGCTTGGCTTCAGTCAATGCGTGTGGGAAACACGAGGAAATCTGGCGGAACGCCATGCTTCACGTCACAAACAAACGTCATGCTCAATGTCACAACGCAAGCTGTTTTTTTTTTAAACGTTTGAACATTATACCAGCTTTGTCATTTGCAAAGCGCCCTTCGTACACTACAGCGATTGGCTCTTCCAAATGTCTGGAGGGAAAGCAGACGCTCCAGATTTCTTAGGGTGAAGGATCGAGTGTGTTGGCGGTGGGCGAGGGTGAGGAGGGGTGAAGAAAGAGAGAGATGGAAGCTGTATATGCGTTTTCTGCTATCAATGTGACGCTGAAAACACTCGCGAACGATAATGAGAGGACGGCGACATACTCTTTACACAGAATAATGAGAGGAAAAAAAAAAACGAAACCGAATCGATATCACGCGAAAGCGTTTCACCTTCCAGGCGTCCGAGGAACGATCATTGACTCGAAACGGTGTCATTTTTCCTTTGGGTACACAGGGCGCGGGCGCATTAGCGATTCAGCAACATCTCGGAGGGAACCGCGCCTGGTGCTAAGTTTCCCGATGGGCGGCTAACTTTAGGGCGAGACGGCCGATGATTCTCAAATCGTAAATTAAAAGCAGCGAAAAAAAGATGGGGGAAAAAAAAGAAAATGTCGCTGTTATCGATTTCTCGTTTGGGAAATAATTAGCTCCGAGTAAATGTATAGTTTTCTTGTTTTTCTTTATCTCTTTTTTCAAGGTGTTTTCTTTTTATGTGAGAAGAAAATCGATTTTAATTAGCGCTGAGAATAGATACACACGTACAACACGGGCGAGCGAGTTTCGGAAAACGAAAACAGCCGACGGCGCGCTGCTTTTTTTAATGTTCAATATATATTCTTTTTTTTTCCTTTTGCGCGATGTCGACCCGATTTTTGTTTTGCGTGTAGGGAGGGCCGCCAACATCTCCAATATTTATATTCGCATTAAATTGTTTTATTTTTCAGTTCATAGATGACTTTAACGAAAATTGGCGTGGCGAGGTCATCACCTCGCGTTTATGGCTAGACAATGTAAACATCTAGTTAGACAAATTGAACTTGGCCAAGAAGCATAACTTTTGATCATCTCTTCAATGCAGTTACGCGGAATCCTCATCATAATAAAGAGAACCGCGATTTTCATTATCATCATCGAGATAATTATTATTATTTTATTCTGTATATTGCATTACATTTCTCCATTGTTTGTGTTTTATGTATTAAGTGTCCACCAGTGTGCCGGCCAGCACCAAGACATCAGGGTTGTTCCTGGGCAATGTATAAGATTGATTAATGGATCGAGTTATTATTTTTATTATTATTATTATTATTATTATTATTATTATTAAATTAAAGGAATCTTGCGTAGTGTTGCATACAATTCTAATTTCTCATCCAGTGAAAATTTGTTTACTGACATGCAGATGCCTTCATTGCTTCATTTATTTAAAGAAACAGTAGTGCTCCGACACTTTTGGAATGACAATTTTAAAACGCTTCATAAGCCTGCACGCCTTCTTCGTGTTTCTCCTCGCTTTAATTTAGAGAGATCTGTGACTAGATATGGGAAAAGACTGCGCCGTTCTTATGTTTCAGAGGTCTTTAATGCTCTTCCTGAGGATATATACAGTATTACTGGCAAGGCAATGTTAAAAAAATGGCTTCGTTCAAATATTTCTGAAAGCTAAATTGCGTAACGCTAATCCTTGCATTTTTTTAATTTTTTTTGCTTTGTTGTTGTTGTTGTTGTTGCTGTGATTTGTTTTGTTTTGGGGTTGTTTATTGAAAGCTTTCTTGTATGTGTAAATGATTATGGTTCTCGTTTGTCGCCTGTCCGACTTGCCCGGTTCAGTCGTACAAGCCTATAACGGCTTAGACGAACCTGTCACTTGTGTACTGATACCTGCGGTGACAATAAACATTATTATTATTATTATTATTATTATTATTATTATTATTATTATTATTATTATTATTATTATTATTATTATTATTATTACTAAAAATGATGAAGGAACGTTGCCTTGGGGCAATAAATTAACATGAAACTCTATTACAACGTTCTTTTTTAAAGATTTAGAGATTTGTTTTAAAAAAGCCGTGAAAGTTGTACTTATGCGGTTTGTGCAGGTAAATTCTACGGCCACTGGGACAGAGTACGAGGGTTAATCGTAAGGATCAGTCGGCTAATTAAATAAAATTTGTTAATCAACTTTTTAATTAGTGAAATTAGACATATGGTTCCAATTGGAACCTTGCTGAGCATCATTCAAAAGTACTAAATCAATAATTTTTGAGAAATACTTTGAGCGCGTGTGAAGCGCAGGAGTGTGCTAAGGTTACCACTCGTGCAACAGGTACAAGGCCTGACTAACAAGAGACGGAAAAATCGCGCGGGCGCCTTACCGAAACCGCTAGCCTTGTACCTGCTCCACGGGTAGTAACCCTACCGCTCCACCGTGCTTCACACGAGCTCAATATCTTTTTGAAAATTACTGATTTAGAGGTTTTCGATGAGGCTCAGCAAGTTTCTAATTGGAACCATATGTCTGTTTTCACTAATAAAAAATCTTATCAATAAATTTTACTTAATTAGCCCACGGATCGTTACGATTAGCCCCTATTCTATGTCCCCCTGGTCGCATAACTCACCTGCACAAACCACATAAATGTAGCTTTCGCAGCCTTTTTTAAACAAATCTGGTAAGCTTAAAAATGAACACCCTGCATAAACGCCGTTTATTTCCCCACAGAAAAAAAAATGGGGGAGGGTGTTAGGACGCATTGAACGGGAAAAGAGGTTTAATGCCTATGCGAGTTATTGCCCACCTGCTTATAAGAGACACTCGTATAGGCCAAGGAGAAAGGGAGAAAGAAGTGTGAATGGAGACGACAATCATAGCGGTGGAATGCTGCCAAAAAAAGCACGAGGAAACAAAAAAAAAGGGGGGGGAAGCAACACACTGCCAGCGTGGTTCAAAAGTGATATTCATTACAAACCGGCAAGATGTGAACATCATATGAACGCTGACATCGCCAAGTAGCTTCAGCCCTCGAGGGCTGTCGCCCCTGAACATCATCTCGCGATACCTGAGAAAAAGCGAGACGCCCACTTTCTACATCCCCGCTCTACAAGCGAGAGGTTAAAGACCGGTCTACCCATACATCGCAGCGTATAAAATCAAACGTAACTTGGCACTAATGCAGCGCTCTATCAGCGCTGTATAACTGACTGATTTAGCGCGAAGTCAACGCTGCGTCAGCAAGGCCAGTGCTATTTCGAGCGCCGATTAATAGCGCTGAGGTGGCGCTGCGGTGTATGTGCGATGGGGGCCTTTGAAAGTGAGGTCATGTATCACTGGGCGTTCACCGCAATACTCGTTATCACCCGCACCTTTCCGGTAGACACCGAGGGATGAGTGCTCCCTCGTCTCTCGCAACATCTCGAAAGACCCGTGGCAACCTCACTGCTGGAACATGTCTCGCCACAAACCTAGTGGATCGTGCGTCCCATTTCGCGCTCCCTGCCGACAAACAAAGCTATTTCCAAAGTTGATATCGGATTCAAATTTGAAACATATCAAAGTGCCCGTTTCGTATCTTTCACTTTTTTTTTGTTCTTCGGCTTTGCGCCATTTCGTCTACTTCCTTTTTTACCCATTCCTTCCCACATATTAAACAAGTAAAAATACATCGACGAAACCAAACGTAACGTGACATTTCCGTCAGGCGATAATTCTCAGCGGAAGAGGCGTAGCCGAGCCTGGGCAACACCACCTAGAGCGAAGGCCGCAGCGCTCGGAGTTGTGACGTCACAGATTCTCGACGAGTGGGCCGACCTGAGAGGAAAGCTTCTCCGCAACACATGCTCTCTTTTTTTTTTCTTAAATGTATTTTCCCAAAGACGCCAAGCGGCGCATGCTCCGGCCTTTTTTTGTTTTTGTTTTTAGCTTTCTCCGAGCCCAGGATCTCCCGGGGCAGTTGCGCAATGGACAATTTTTGCCTCCTTTGCGCACGGCGGCTTGCACAAGTGTCGCGGCGGGAGTACGCGAACTGCTCTAACCGTCTCTTTTGTCTTTGTGTGTTTGGTGTGCGTGGCGGTTTACGCGTGGTGGTTGTCAAGTTACGGGCGGCTTTCGGGCTAGCCATGTCTCATAAATGCTGTGTCCCTGGGTGCCATGGGAACTATGAAACGTCGTCGAAGAAAGTGTCTGTGTCTAAGTTCCCGGAGGATGAAGCACTACGAAAAGTATAAGTACGGGCGATTCGCTTGGAAAAACCTGGTTCTATCGACGCACATGGCCGATTCACGCGACGGACTGATCCGCGGACGGATTGATCACGTGACGACATGTCCGCGGATCGTCTGTCTCCCAAGCGCATCCACACGAGGACACGACGAGCAGACGCCAGCGAGGACGGACCGAACCTGTTCGCCACTCCACAGTACCGCGAAACTCCAACACCGCACCGTGGCACCGTTGTCCAGAGAGAAATCGACGTTTGCTACCGCGATAATGAATCGTACGCCGCTGTTACGTGCAGATCGAGACAAAACACCGTGATAGGCTTCGCGCGAAGCGCCACAAGCTTACTGACCCAAAGCATGAGAGTGACACGGCATGGTCCTGCTCGAGAAGGGTTCCGCGTAGAAGCGACGAAGTTCTGGGCTGGCGGAGGGGCGTTCGAAGATGCCTTCACGCACTCCGCGCTCGTGCACAACGCTCAAGTACACCACATCCACAAGAGAGGTCTTGCTCGGTGAAATCCTGATTGGACGTGCAAGAATTATCGCGGCGTGCTAGACGAGTTTTGACGGGAGCTTCTTGACGCGGACCGGAGCAGTACCGGAACCTGCGTCGCGTCAGCCAGACAAGGTTTCTGCAGCTTCTTTCACACGTGAAACCAACAAACGCGCGACAAATGAACCAGCGAACGCACAAAACACAACGATGCGCCATTTTTGTTTTCATCGCCCAGAAAGAAAACAAAAAAAAGAGAAAACAATGTGCCGTTGCCAGACTAAACGCTTTTCAAGTCGCTCTCCCGCCAAAAGTCCGCGAGTGAAAAAGGCGCTCGACTTTATCAGTCCGCGCGTCCGCGGAGGAGGCGCGGATCGCAGGAATCGGTGACGTGCCGGTCACGTGGTACACGGTCCGCGGACGAAAATCGCGATTCGGTCCGTCGTGTGAATCGGCTAATACCAGGGTGAGAACTCTGATGTCTTTTCCCCTTTTTTTTTAATTATTAAGTTTATTTCGTTGAATTTACAGCTGACGGGCAGCGAAGGCGACAAGCACAAGCTAGTTCTCGCTTTTAATTTTAGAAACGTATATTTGTAGCGCAAGCTCCCGTTTTCAAAACCACGCTCATAAGCCTGTAGCCTTCGCTCTATGCCCCCTTCTTGTTCCTACATCTGTGGCGCGTATTATTAAAGGAATCAATGAAATCGTCGAGAAATCGGAATCTGAAGGAAATTTTACCATGGACGCCGAACAAAGGAACGCGACTCAGAGACGACTTTCAAGAACCAGTGACTTCTGCAGAGGACGATCCCAATGTGCATTTTTTGTGCAGTCTTTTTGACTGGCTGGACGCCTGGCTTGACGTATGGGAGAGCGAGAACCTTACCAGTGGCACGCTAACCAAGGAGACTCACGGAGCACTCTCGTCAAACAACCCGTGCACTTGTACAGATCACCGAATACTGCTTCACTGAACTCGGGCTGAACTATGTCCTGCTGGGAAGATTCAGGCTGATAGCTGGAAGACCGTTTCGGGAAGTACAGGCAGCTTGCTGGCTCGCAATATCACGTATCTATAAGGCAGCTTTATGAAGGTGAAAATAAGTTGCGACTGCAGAGTACGTTGCCGACAATCTCGTGTGAAGACGAGCGATGGGAGGAGGAGCTTGAAAAACAAGTAGACACGCCACGGCCCAGCTGCAACATAGTATAGTTACAGGAGAGACAGTGTCACAAGCGATAAATTAGACCTCCCAGTCCTAGTCTCCGTGGCAGGGACCACGGTACACAGTTTATGCCGCTTTGAAAAAGCCGAAATGTCAGAAATACAGGGCGGCGCTTACCGAAGAAGATAAGACGGCAACAGTTTCACTTGCGCAGGACAACTACTCTCTTGTCAAGCAATTGGATCGAGGGGGCTCCTTTATTCAACTATGTTCGGCCGTTAATGCCATGACACACAATTACGTTGTTGCTCAAGAACTCTCCAAGCAGGCAGAGTGTCTGAAGGTTCCGATCCAGCCTCAGTTCGTCAGCGAGCGCTTACAATGGAACTGCTGTCTACCAAGCGAGACTTCTGACTTCGACGCATGTAGCGAAGGACACAGAAGTGAGCTCGTGCTGAAGAACTTGTTCTGGTGCAGCACGAACATTGTGCTGGAAAAACTATTGTAGAAAGGTGAACGAAAAGCTTCTGAGGCTAATCGCAAGTCAAAGAAAAGAAAATGTGAAACCCTAAAATATAAATAATTATTTTATATTCAGTGCAACAGTTGTCATAGCATTATTATTTTTTACATTGCCGTACATGTGCTGTGTCTTAGTGTCGCGAAAGCTACAGAGCGGCATCTAAGTTGCTTGTGTTTGAATTGTGTCAAGATGGATACAAGAAGAAAGTATGGATACACGAGAATATACAATTTGAAGCTTTCAAAAGGTAAGAGAACTTATATTCACAGCATCTATTCGTAGTGTGAATGATCGCGGGTAGATGTGTGCATGAAGCTCTCACAGCTGCATGTGTCCCTGTACTTAAAATTATGCTTTTTAAGTTTGCTAAGTTGCCTGCACTCGGTTAAATCAAAACTTGTGTGCTTTGATCTAGGCGGCGTCTTTGCCTCTTTTTTGTGTCTTTTTCTGCGTTTAATTTTTCGTCTTCGTGTCTCAGTTTCAGAGTGATTGCTCTACGAAAAACATTCCCCAGTTCGCCTGCAGTTTTGTTTTTATTATCATATGTGTACTTCTGGTAAAAAATACATTTCAACACATTACATTTTTTCGTGCTCCAAAAGTCCACATTTTTTAAAAAATAATCTTTCTTTTCATTAGCTTCACATACGAGATTCAGTAACCGCACATGTCATCGCCAACGTGATTGCTGCTGTTATGCATTTTGGCGGGTTCCATCACTTACAATAACGTTTCAGGGCATTTATTTTTTGTTTGTTTGTGTCTTCAAACTCCTAGAGATAATTAAAGCACCCAAGATTTGGATGCCTAAAACGAAAACCCATCTCTCAAAACGTCGTTAACCTTTGTTCTTTCATATCATAACAATAATTGTACGTCCTAATTATGCTGCCCGTGTAACGAAAATACGTTTCCCAGTCATACAGATATTTATAAATCCTTTTTACCAATTAACAAACGTTTGGGTCAATAAAAAATGCCATTTCTACGTCAGTAACTCTATGCGCGACGCGTTCAGTGCAGCGCTTTTCCGCGGCGCTCGCCAGCCGACTCCCGTGTGACGTCACCGGAGGAGCGCTGCGGCCTTCAGCTCTAGGTGGTGTTGCGGAGGCGCGCAGCAGCAGGAAGCCCAAGCGGAGAGGGAAGAGGACACTCTCGCTCGGGCAGCGGTGAAGAGCAGGCTCGGGACATACCGTGAGATTAGGGAGTTTTCGTAGACCGCGGTTCGCCGCTACTTCAGCCCACCCTCCGCAACAATGAAGCGCTACTGCGCTGCGCGCCAGTGGCCTTGGCTGAGTTTCAGCAGGTGTCGTAACCGGATTTCCGGACAGCGTTGGGACAGCAGCGGCAATCCAAAGAAAACTCCTATGAACGGCGTAAAAGTGCGTCGTCCAGGCATAACGCTGTCTTCGGGTTCGCTATCACGTTTACATCGGCGCTTGGCCTTTCGCCTTCGAACCGTCTTGGGCATAACGCCACAAAAGGGCCTGTGATTTTTACATCGACGCTGTTTATGGCTAAGGTCCCGTGGTTAGCTAAGTCGCCACAGCAACATAAATGACGTCACGGTTCGAGCGTCATGTGACGTCACTTTAACCTCCAAGACCAATGCAGTTTCCCCATTAAATTTAGCGGGAAAAATTGTGACGTCACATGGCGTCACGAAGCCATATGACTTTATTTCTGTTACCGGCAATCCACGAGACCCTAGCCACAAATTTGGCGGGAAATCGACGTCACGTAAACTCAACACTAAATCACTTTCCCCGCTAAATTTGGCGGAAGGAAACCTTTCCGCTAAATTTGGCGGAAAAATTTTCCCGCTACATTTAGCGGTGATGTTGACGTCACGTGACGCAGCATAATTCAGTTTCCCCGCTAAATGGACTGTGGCCGGAAATGACATCACGACTTCGTGTCACTCACCCATGAACAAATTCGGCGGTAGGAGGAGGAGGAGGGAAGCGCACCGCCCTCTCTTTGTCGTCTCCATGCTCGCTTGCGTGCCTAGTTTCCTTTCCTTCCGCCGGGTGGGTAGCCGTCAGGAGTGTCTAGTTTCCTTGGGCTCCTCGGGGCGGAGATAATCCTCGACGACGTGGCCTGGGCTCCATCACAATGATCACCGATCTAGACAATAAATGTGTTTGTAGCTTTGACTAAATTCAGTGTCCCGTCTGTCGTCTGCTAAACAACTACGCTGGTCGTCCACCTTCACAGAGTGGAGTGGCTCATCATTTTTTTCAGCGAACGTATGTCAGGTAAGGCAATTTCTTTTATTCATAATTAACGAGTAACGGAATTCGTTATTTTTTTTATCAGTAACGCTTACTACTGCTTCCATTCACGGTGGAAGGAGAGAGGTATCTGTACGGCGCCGCCTCGCCACGGAGCAAGTGCGTCGAAGATTCGCTCCATTTCTGACAAACGCCGTGAGTTGGCACAGAATGACAGGGCTGAACAGTATTGCCAACTCAGAAATCAAGACCCGCTACAAAAGT
>JAZHYW010011933.1:0-54548 GCA_037355805.1 Ixodes ricinus
AAAGTTGCATCCCGAATGGACACCTTATTCAAAAGATAAGGAATTTTCTGAAAATTCCAATGGGAAAATGGAGCCCATTTTTGCCCGTTTTCGGTTTCTGGTGCCTTAGAGCCCCATGTGTTCGAAAACTCCGTCCGCCGCCGTTTTCCTATTGAACTTTTCAGAAATTCCCTTATAACTTTTTAATAAGGTATCGGATCGGGTTGAAACTTTGACACCAGGGCCGGCTTGCTAGAACCAGCGTCTCAGCTGAGACTGGGTGAAAGAAAGCACTGCCAAAGCGAGCGCACGAGCTGAGCGGGACTCAAGTTGCGTCTCAAGACGCTCGCGCGCCCCAGCCTTTGCAGTGCTTTCTTTCACCCAGTCTCAGCTGAGACGCTGTTCTAGCAAGCCGGCCCTGGATGTGACCTCTAGCGCTACCTTTGGGCGGAGAATGGGCGTTCGGCAATGCCTTGTTTATTCTTGCAATAAAAAAAAATCGTAATATTTTGTTTTGTGACATTCTGTACATTGCTTAAACTATGTGCAAAAGCTATCCATACACCCAGAATGTTTACCTGGCCAGTCATTGCACTTATCACTGAGATCGTATTAAAATTAACTTTTATCAATTATTGTCTGTGAGTTAATTTTTAACCTGGGCATTTTTTATTATGACTCCCGCACCAGTCCTACTTTTGGTTTACCAAACTCAACATCTAAACCTGAGAGTCATTTTTTGTGTCTTCCAGTCTCGTGGTTTTGGTCAAAATAAACACCTCGCTACCTAAAGGAGGCAACTGACCGCCCAAAAAATTGTTCATCTTTTTATTTTTTAGGTAGTTAATTCCACAAGCTAGAATTTTGGAAACCCAAGTCTATCACGTCATCACGTTTTCCTGGAAATCCACAAAGAGTCAAACACATGCACTACAAAAGGGCCGGCCCGTCATATTGCCACCCGCAGAGCCAAGAAAGCAACGCTCGGTCACGGACTTCTCGAAGATTCGCGTTCACTCTTGCACCGGACATAACTTTCGCCCTGTTTTGTTGTTCTCGAAACTGCCAGTTCATCCTCGCCCGGAGCGCGCGACGCTCGAACCTTCTTTGCCGAACTTTCGATATGGTGACGCTCTGTAGATAACCAGCCGCCAGCGACCTTGTCGAGTCAGTTTCGCTCTTGCTCTCTGTTACGTTGCCGAATTGCCGCCTGCTTTTCTGTTGCGAGGAGGCTTTTTCTTTACTTTTTTTGTTTGGCACAAGTTCGCCGATTAAACCTTTATTTTTCAGTTCACTGTTCGTCCTCTCGTTACCTTCATTCGTGTCAATGTAAATCTGATCACATTGAAATATGTGTAATTGGCCTCTGAAATCTCCGATAACGGCGCACAGGCAATTGTATATTTTTCAACGCGTCGGTGGTTTTGTTGTGCATATGTCTCGCCATTTGGCTGAGGACGATTTTCGCGTTTTGTTCTGCCCACATTTGCTGGAGACGTGAGCTCGGAGCGTAGGCAACTGGCCCCCTTGCACGAGAACTGGCGCAGTCATGCGCGTTCCAAGAAAGCTCGTGCAGAGAAAAACAAGCAAGGAACCAGGGATGTCAAATTCAAGATATAGAAAAATACCCCACTGTATCGAAGCGCCACCACACACGATTTCTCGCATTGATGCACAGGCCTGGAAGGCAATCCAACCGCCATCTGTTGGTTCAGAATCACACTAACCAAGGGTGGGGTTGCACCTTAAAGCCTTATAAATCTCACCCGCGTGCGCGCCAATTTAAACCGAAATGCGATTGTCTACATCATATCTGCAAACAATTTCAGTTTAAAGGTGCATGTCCTGCGCGTCAATAAAGTAGCAATAATTAAAAAATAAGTAACATTTTTTTTGGAAGGCTTTATGTTTAGGGCGTTTTTTGGTAAAAGATTAAGGGACCGGAGGGGGGGGCGACATGTTCAATCCCTCAGCTTCGATTACCCGGTTTATGTGAGTAACCAGCGCTTCAAAGAACTGCTTGGCCCAGCCGATCGCGTGAAGAAGCCAACCACTCCCGTCGTGGAAAGTGAGGCGTGGAGGAGCCAACCACTCCCGTCGTGGAAAGTAAGAGTTGGAAAAATGAGTGAAGGACCAGGGGCGAGGCTCAGTACCCGTATATAGTATCTTGGATGTTGGGAAAGCCATTACAATGGTCATGGAGAGGGAAGGCGATGCGTGTGTTCATCTTGAGAGGCGCTGTTGTTCTATGAAAGGTGTGTGCGGCGCGTCGCTGGTGTTGTGTAAGGCAGAGTGTGTGGGGGCTTGGGTAAGCAGCACGTGACGTAAGTTAACTTGCACCTACGCTTGACCAGGGGTCCATATTAGCCGAAAACGGTGGTTCGGGTGCTCGCCCAGGAAGTCTTCGAGGACTTTGGTTATGCACGGGTGGCCATTATTCTGCTGGAGAGGTCATAGCAGACACTCTTGGGACACTGGCGTAGCCAGATTTTTCTGTTTTGGAGGGAGGGGGGAGGCTGGGGTGGCTGGGATGTCCATGACTTGGGGTGCGGAGAGGGGGAGGGGGGTCAAATGCATGTGTATATTATAGGGTCGGCTGGATTTCGGAGGAGGGGGGGGCTGAAGTCCCATAAGCCTACCCCTGGCCACGACCCTGCCTTGGGAGTCCGTGACAATGGTTGCGTCGTGGTCAGAAGGGGCGAGTTCTGCGATGACGTGGAGCTCTGGATCGGAAAAAGAAGGAGGGGTTTCAAAGGAATGAGCAAACTCGGGGGTGGGGTGGTCGCAAATTACCGTCGTTAGTTTTGCAATGACCATCGGTATAGTAGATGCGATGGCATTCGCCTGCAAGAGCGGGGAGGATGGATGCGCAGCGGGTGCATCAGCTGTTTGCGCCGACGTGTCTCAGTTTAAGGGTACATGTTACAACGGGGGGGGGGGGGATTGGTAGAGATGTGCGGGTGGTGTTCCCATGGAGGAGGGAGAGGAGGAAAGGGAGGGAGAGAGGAGCAGTCGTAAGAGATGCTATTGAAGATGAAGAGTCCTTGTGCCCTGGTCTGGAAGCGCGCTGGATTTAAGACGAAAGACGTATAAAAAATGCGCTCATCAACTTGGGTATTGAACATCCGATTAGCCCCGATAAGGTGAGGGGTTTGTAGGCGGGGATCCCTAGCGCAAGGCGATATCTCTTGCGTAGGCAGGGTCCAACGTTCGGTTTTCAGCGCGTGGGGGGGGATGCGGAGAGGATGACGCCATGAATGACGCAGAGTAGCTCCTGCCCCTTCTATTCGTGGCGCTCGTTCGTGGTACGCGGAGGATGGGGACCAGATGAGGCGTTTGGTGAACCAACTTGTTGAAAGTGTGGTTAACTTTGACATTGAACTAGAAGATATTGCCACACGCGTCGGCGAGCAAGCGTGTGCGTGGGCGAGTGGTTACCGCGCTTGACTTTCGCGCGGAAGGTATAGGTTCGAGTCCAGTCAGTGGGCTGTCCTTTTATTTATTCTTTCAATTTGGCCTTCTCGTAAGTTCGAGAACATTCTCGTCTGGTCGAGTTCCGAATATTCTACGCATTGAAAGTCCCACACCGAATGATCCAGAAACCCACGAGGGTGAGACTCCACAAGGCGGGCGGAGTCAGTCTCGCTCCAGCGATCGATCCTGCTGTTTCGCCGACATCGACGCCTGCGACGCTACCTTGCTTTTATTTTGTTTTGGGCACAAGTTCGCCTCATTAAACGTTTAGTTTCATTAGTTATTCTTCGCCTCATCATTTGTCATTCGTGACAATATGACCAAGGATTTTTACTTTATTTTTTTCAGAAGACAAGTGTGCCACCGACGAACTTTGACGAGGTCGGCGAGCTGACGACGGACATTGAAGACGAACACGAGTTCCGAGTGGGTAAGGGAATGAGAGAGGCCGATTGAGCGGGTATATGAGTCGATGATATCGGAAGCCGCCTCAAGGCAACCCTCAAGGATTGAGCCTTGAGGGGTGCTTTTAGTGAGAGGAAGGGTGGATATGTGATTGGGGATGAGGAAGATGGCGGTGCCTGATTGGAGAAAGCTTCTAACGTAGTTATACATATTAGTTCCGCAGTTTGTCCTGCAAGGTTTCTAGAATTGGCTTGCGTAGCACGTAGTCAAGGTCAAGGAACCTCTTTTTTTAATAGTGAAAGAGACCGTTCAAGACGAATAAATATAGAGTGGTTATGAAGTAGTAAATACGATGACTGAGATTCCTCTGATCGGAACAGATTTCAGACTAACTGTACATTTTATATTGCACCTCTCTTTCTCTTTCTTTTCTTTTTCGGCCACGCCACTGTGCGACGCCGAGGTGGCAGATCAGAGTTACCAGAGCTCGTCACGCTCCAGGTTTCTTAAGCACTCAAAAATTATACCAGAAAAAAAAAAATAAACGGTGCGAAGAAGGAACAAGCAAGACTAATGAGAAAATCTGCACTCAGCACATTAATAGGGCTGACTTTTCAACGGACTCCTCGCATCCACAATGGGCAATTTTTCATTTTAAGTGACTCGATTACAGGACTAACTCCTCCGTGCAATAATTAAGACGCAGTGTGCCCTAAAGCCTGCGCTCACTAATGGTCAATTAAGTCTAATCGTGCATTAACTACGTATACGCTTTCCGCGCGTGCCGAATACTCTGATCGTGAACTCCAGTAACGTACCATCGCAGCAGTCTTTGCCACCCGGAAGTCATGGCGTTATCAATCAACAGCCCTCCCTGACCGCGTCCTCAGCCATGCCAACACCAGCTAGAGTAATTAAGGCCAGTGAACAACCTTTACGTAACGCTCTAGGATGGCGTCAGATTAGCAATTTGGGCCCGAGCCCGACCAAGAACTTCTAGAAAAATCGAAGCCTGCTCGCTCGCTTCTTGACGTAACGGTAGCTAATCCAGCACGCGAAAAAGCGGCAGAGCCGGCTGGGGTTGACAGTGTCGGTGCGCTGATAAGGCGGCCCGTAGCTTCGGTGTTTGTACGATTCTTATATACGCGTGCACGATGAGTACGTAACTATAATAGAGTCGCCATTTATATACTTAGGAGTTCGAAATACCTTTCCGAAAAAGAGCTTCCCGGCCGCCGCCATTTTGTGACTCTCGAGATCCCTGTCAGCAAGAAAGTTTCTGCCACACTCACGGCTGTGGAAACCTGCTTAGCGCGACTCTCCATCTGCGCTGCGAGTTTTCCGGCCTTCCTTGAAATATGCGCTCCGATGGAAAACCGAAACCTAAAAACGCGTTCAAATGAAACGTTTTTTAGGGGCGAAGCTCCTTAAGGCGTGGGTCTGTCCCTCCTTTGTGGGTATGTAGCCACTTCGAGGTTTAGTTTATGAATGGCTCAAGAGATGGCGTGTTCCGGAATTAACTTTATGTAGAGATGACAGATGGCGCTTAAAAGGCACTCGCTCTTGGCGCTGCTCGTAGTTTAGCTGGATGGAGGCAGTAGACAAGGCTGCGGAGCGGAGAGCGCGCAAGGCGGCGGCAGCGCGCGCTCGCAGACAGAATCCAGCCGTGCGAGAGCGAGAGGCCGAAGCATGTCGTCAGGCTGCGCGTCGACGCCGCCAAGATCCGGCCGTGCGAGAGCGGGAAGCCGAATCGCGTCGTCAGTCTGCTCGGCGACGCCGCCAAGATCCGGCCGTACGAGAGTGGGAAGCCGAAGCGGCACGGCAGCGTCGCCAAGATCCGGCCGTACGAGAGCGGGAAGCCGAAGCGGCACGGCAGCGGCGCCAAGAGGATCTGCAGAACGTCAGGGAACGGGAAGCGGCAAGAAAGCGCGCGTATCGGCAGGCAGACCCCGATGCAGCGAGAGCTCGTGAGGCGTCTGCAAAACGCATCAGGCGAGCTCAGCCCGAAGGTGCCGACGCGCGGTTTAAGCGAGACTTTCTAGACGTTTCGTTCGGCCATAGCTGTGGTGTGTGTGATAGATTGTGGTTTGTATACACACACACAAGTGTTTCTCACGTCTTTACATGGCGATGAGTGGGCGAATTAACGGAAGAATCGCTGGTTTACCGACGATTCACTCCGGAGCTTCGCCCACTCATCATCATTCACCACGTGGATATGCTGTGACTTTTTTTTTATTATTTGTGTGCGTGTTTGTGTGTGTGTTTGTGTGTGTGTTTTGGACGCAGTAAAATGCTGTGCCTCCCATATTTCTAAGATAAGTTAATTTAGGGGTTTTAGATGACCCCAACAAGTTTCTAATTAAAACCGTACCTATAAATTTCAAAATTAAAAAAAAAAGTGAATATCTTCACAAGTAAATTATAAACTAATATCACCGAACGTAATTAATTTTTTTCGAGATGGGCCCTGGGAGAGATTAATACGACATTGACCTTTTCTTTTTGTGCGATACGTGCTTTTCGCGGGAACGATCTGGCTCACGTTTCGAGAAACCATAATTAGTTCTTTAGTGAGGAACGGGCCAGCGGTAACGTTTACAACACTGGGGTGTAGACTATGTATTCATGCACTAATCTCTTCAATGGTTTTATTTTCCTGCGATCTGGTGTCGTCGGGTACGGCCATATATACGATGCATCAGTTCAGTCGTTTCGTCACAAATTTTGTCTAAATTCATATTATACGTAATTAGATGCATCAAATGTGTTCGAAAAAACGCCTACAATTGAGGCTCAAAATTACTTTGTGGTTCTCAAAGTAGCTCAGTTCAACTGTTTTTATTGGTTATGACTTATGGGCTACAAGCGACATATTTTTATCTTAAAATTAAGCGAAAACGACATAAATCAGCAACACAGCCGCGTGCACGTTGAAACCGAAACCAACCAGGTTGAGGACACTTTTACCCCATCCCGCTCAAGGTTTGCGAGGATGGGCGTAGAACTCAAAACGCCTCCCCTTGTTTGGCTACAGCGAAAATTCACCGTTCTCCGGCCTCGTCCATGTGCGGCTGAGACGAATATATTGAACTTTCACCCAGAATACGTGACCCGAAAAACATCACCGTTGACGTCACCGTTGACGTCACCCGTTGCCGTCACCGTTGACGTCAGCTCCTCTTCCTCAGAATTTTCCCGGGAGACGTTTCGGCGGGTTGGGTTTTTTTATGTAACTTTTGGTTGCCGTTTGAGCCCGGTGACGTGACGTTTGAGCCCGGTGACGTGACGTTTGAGCCAGGTGACGTGACGTCCCGGTGGTTTTCCAGCCGGCCAATCGAAATGTGTGTGGTCTGACTAGATTGTACCCTGACCTCACATTCAAAGACCACGTGCCCACGGTTTGCGAGGAAGGCGGGGCGGGGGGGGGGGGAGTGGACCGCCTTCACCTCCGAGGGGAGGGGGGGGGGCGGAAGGTGCCGCCATCTCCAATGCGTTTCCCTCCTCCTTTTATATCACTCCGTGCTGGCGGCCATCAAAAAACTTGAAGCCAATGTTTCCATCTCTGTTATACCCCTGTCAGACGGGCACCTATAAGGACCTTTACGCCAAGGGACCTTTAGTGTAAATGTCATTTAGGCAGTGCCACACTGGCAACTCAAATGGCATTTAGCGTAAGGTCCTTTTCGTGAACCTGAGTTCCCACAACTCCTTTACGGCTGCTAAATGCCTACTCTCGTCAGCAGCGGTCTACACTGGAGACGAGGATTGAAATCAAAGATCGCAACCGATATGTCTCAAATCAATGCTTTTGCATTTTTATTATTGAAAAAAAAGGCGTGTTTCACGTATATTCTGTACAAATCTCGCTCTGCTAGTAGTTTTCTGTATTCGCGGCCCCTTGCACGTGACGTCATTTCCGATGTATCTAGAGAAGAGGGAAAGAAGGAGCTCCCCTCTTATCGAGTATCCTCCTTGTGCCTCTTGGTTGCACCGGCGTCGCTATTCTCCCCCAGAAGATTATAGAAGATTAACCCGTCACTCAATATTTTCACAAAAGCAACTTCCCTCTCCTCCTTTTCTATGGTGGGGAAAAGTATGCGATGTGACGTCAGTGCAAGGAGCCTATAGTAGGCCTAGTCGTCCCGCTGCTCGCGTAGTCCGCTTCGGCACTTCGGTTTCGCTCCTCCTGATTATCCTTACAGCCATAGGCACCTAGCTTTTATTTCTCTACTTTATGTTTTA
Organism: Ixodes ricinus; assembly: GCA_037355805.1. Lineage (NCBI taxonomy): Eukaryota > Metazoa > Arthropoda > Arachnida > Ixodida > Ixodidae > Ixodes > Ixodes ricinus. Next base: position 8,104 of record JAZHYW010011933.1, read on the forward strand.
TCATCCTTTAATAGTGTATTACTAACCGTATTGCATGTATCTAATGTTTTTTGTACGTATATATTTCTGTATCTCACTCTCGCGTCGTGTGATACATCGAACGACAGAGGAGCGTCCACGAGTAGGAAGGGGTCGCCGCGCTTCCATTGGAGCGTTGAGGTCGTTGAGGCGACCTGGGCGCTGATACGACTTTGAAAGGACCGGCTGGAGGACCTCCGACGCGTGCGACGAACCTCAAGCGCGAGCACGACGCCGAACCATACCGGGCAAAAGAGTAGCAGAAGCACGGAAAGTAGCGGGAGCACTCAGCACGGAGCAACGTTAGGACCAACGTTACTAGAACCCTCTGTCGGGAAACTCACCGTTGAAACCTGGGCCTTTGGCGTCCCCGAGACCGAGCTAAATTAGGGTGCCTACATGTCTGTCTGTCTCAGGGTGAAGACATCCATTGTTGCCCTGAATGTGCCATCGCGTGACGCTCTCGCGCACTCGGTGCGTGACTTGGGCGGTAAAATGGCGTCTATGCATTAGCCAAAGCTCCGCGCTCGAGCTAAGTGACACCAGATTGCGCGCACTTCAAAATGCATAAAAAACCGATTGGGCGGAAAAATGGCTGAGATGTCACCACTCAAGCAAAAGCGCGAGTGTGTACGAAGGCACTCTAAGCTAAATACGACAACAGCGCCACTCTGTATCATTTGTCTGTAACTGTGGTCACCTTGAGCTTTTAGAAAGCATGTTTTTGCGTAATAACCAACGGAAAAAAACTCTTTTTGTAGTAACTTTTATTGGAGTTTAGTACAAAATGAAGGGCGCGTGTTGTTTTCTAAAATCTTTAGTTTGCAAGGTTTTGCAGTACAATTAATATTGTTTTTATACAACCGTGCCTCAGCGGTGATTTCAGGTAGCGCGTCCCGAGCTAGGCGCATATTAACCTCGGTAGTAATCCGCGGCGCGTCCGCTTGGGAGTCGGGGGCGGCACCCCTGAAGCCCCTTCCACAGTATCTGTTTTGGCCCCAAAATGGCCGATTAAAACCAAAATGGAAGTCACGTGCAGTTCCTCGAGTGGCCGCTGCGGGAGAAATGGTGGCGTTGTGATCGCCTTTAGCTCGGTTCTCGAGTACGGATCGGTGCCACTCTTTCTGAGCAGTCTCTATGGCAGTTTCCCAACTGAGTGGTTCTAGTAACGTTGGTTAGGACTGAGTTATGGATATGGATATGGATATGGTGGCTTAACCCTTTGTATCGGGCGATCACAGTTTTAACAAAACTAAATCTAGCCAAAAAAAAAAAACTAAGTTTGATTGCCATTGCTCCTCACCCTCCTCACAGTTTTCCTCCACCAGTCCTCCAATCTTCGCTTTGTGATCTCAACCACCCCGAGGACGCCGACATCTTCCCGCTGGCCGCGCTGGCCACCATGGTCTCGACTTCCCACTTCATCGATGCACGTCGTCTGCGTCGTCTGCTCCTGCCCTGTCGATGGTGTCGGTCCCAACCTCTTCAGCCCCAGTGCAACCGCATAGTCCACCAGATCTGGTGGCATTGGCGGCCTCAGCTCTCGGCACTCCATTATGACATGTTCGGCTGTCTCCTCCTGCTGGCCGCATAGCTGGCATGTACCGTCCATCCCCGGCGTGTACTTGGACCTCAGGTGGCGTGTCCTCAACACTCCACTTCGTGCCTCGCACAGCAGCCCACTGCCCCTCGAGTTGTCGACGAATTCCTCGCGCACAATGCTCTTCTTCTCCGCACCGTAGACGGCGAGGGACGGCCGCGCGCCGACCGCGGCGACCCATCTGGTCGTTTCTGTCTCCTTCACGCGTTCCCGAACCCGTTTCGCCGTCCCCGGAGATTCGACCTCGTACAGCAGCACCCGTGGCACGTCATATCGCTCCGTGAGCTTGTTCACTCTCTTTACCCACCGGGTGTTGATGCTTCGAAGGTGGATGTACTTGAACACCTGGCGAGCCCATCGTTGTTCTGGCAAAGTGCAAAGACGCCGCTCGAAAATCAGTTTGCTGCTGGCCTCACGGGCTTCAAAGCAGGACCAGCCCATGTCGCCCTGGACGTACTCACTGGTGGTGTTTCGGTGTGTTCCCAGCGCCAGGCGACCCACCTCTCGCTGCCTCACTTCCAGATGTTCTCGTGTACGTGCCGACAGGCACAGTACGGCATTGGCGAAGGTCAAGCCCGGCACCGCCACCATTTTCCAGAGTGCCCGCACCGTCTCGTACCGGCTGAAACTCCACATTCCCCTGCATCCCAGGTAGCCCTTGCGTTTGTTCGCCGTGGTCCGCAGCTCGGCTTCATGTTGTTCGAGGTACTTTTGTCCCGACTGCAGCGTCACTCCCAGGTACTTATATTCGGTCCTCCACTCTATCTCTTGGCCCTGAATGTTCACCTTCTGCGACAGCTGCGTAGGGGCATCCTCTGTTTCCTGGGTTTCCCGTTGCTCCACCCCTGCCCCAAGGACTCCAGACTTGCTGGGGTTGAACGTTAGCCCCAGGGTGGTTCCCTCTTCTCCACAGGTGTCCAGTAATTTCTGAAGCTCCTCCAAGGACCCCGCCATAAGCACCACGTCATCCGCATAGATCAAGGCAGGGATCCTCTGATCTACTTGCCTCCCCTCTTCACCATAGCACATCCTGAAACCCAAGCGACTGTCCTCCAGTGCTCTCTCCAGTCTTGCAATGTACAACATGAACAGAAGTGGTGAAAGCGGGCACCCCTGTCTCAGTCCTCTTGTGGCCTTTATGGGCTCGGTGAATTCTGCCCCCACTGAACCACAACACTGTTGTCTCTGTATATCTGTTGGAGTAGGTCCCTCCATTCCACAGGCATTCCCAACTCCTCCAATACCGTCCAAAGCAGCGAATGGTTCACAGAGTCGTACGCCTTGGAAATGTCCAAGAAGCCGAGGTATAGGGGCCTCTGCTCGTGGTTGGCGATCTCCATGGCCTGTGTGATTACGAACAAGTTGTCCTCCAGCCTCCTTCCCTTGCGGAATCCATTTTGGAGTTCCCCGAGTATGCCCTCGTGCTCAGCCCAGCTCTGTAGGCGTTCCTTCAGTACATGCATGAAAATCCGGTAGAGCACCGAGGTCACTGTTATCGGACGGTGGTTTTTCAGGATGAGCTTGTCTCCTTTCCCCTTGTACAGCATCCTGACCCGGGATCTCCTCCAGTCCTCCGGTATGTCGCCCGTTTCCATCACACAGGAGAGCCCCTCTCGGAGCCGTTCCCTGGACTTTCCTCCCATTTTCTTCAGAAGGCCTGCTGGAATGTCATCTAGACCCGTTGCCGTGTGACCATCCATGCGTTGCATGGCCCTGTTCAACTCGCCCTGGGATATAGCTCGGCGCTGTTGGGTACCTCTCGTGCTGTCCCTCAGGGGGTCACTCTGTCTTACTGCATCTGGTTCTTCGAAGCTCTCCGCCATTGCTAGAGCGATGTGCCTGATACATTCCTGTCCAGTCAGGACTACTCCGCTTGTGGCATCCCTTATTGTTGTCGGGTTAGGCTCTGCCCATCTCTCTTCACCTCTGACATGTTGCCAGAACTTTCTTGGGGCATCTCTGCCACTGCTTCGCAATTCCTCAAGCAGTTGTCGGTCCACCTTCTTCATCTTTCTTTGCACCACAGTCGAGAACTCAATCTTTTTTTCCTGGTATTCTTCCCATGCTTTGAGAATATCCTCTTTCTGCGCCCTCATTTTGACTGCTTCACCGTGCTTCCTGCATGCTGCTCTCCTCCGGTTTCTTGCCTCTCCCACCTCTGTGTCCCACCATCTCTTTCTCCTTCGTCTCCGTTTCCGGTGTCCACTCCTTATTCCCTTGACCTTTGTAATCCACTTGCACATCCAATTCACAACGTCTGTGTACTGTCGGATGGGTTCATCCTCCGCCTCCTTTTCCAGCTCCTCCACCACTCTCTCCATTTCCCTACTGGTCAGCCCCTTAGGTGTCCTTGGCATCGGCGACTGTCTTATTTTGTTTGCCCCAAACTCCAATGTCAGTCGGCGGTGATCACTTCCAAGACTCGCTGCGCCAGTCTCGTCTATTGTCATCTCTGTTAGGCTTTCATATAATGCTGGGGACATGAGACAGTAGTCTATGCATGAGGAACGTTCCCGAACTGCCCATGTGATCTTCCCTTTACATTTGTCTGTTCCGTTCACCATCACTAGTCCCATTTTTTCCATCCAACATAGGAGTTCCCGACCGGTCTTATCTGTCCTCTCATCCAGTTCTTCTATATGCGCGTTAAAGTCTCCAAGTATGATGGTGGGTAGGTTCAGTTCTTCCACGTCCTTCTGTAGACAGGTCAGTTGTGCCTTGTTTGCCTCCTCGGATTTGTTTCCAGTCCAGAGGTACACTATTCTGACCGCCACCTTCTTCTTCCCTATCTTCCCTGTCATCCACAGGTGCTCCACACAGCTTTCCCTTTGCCTTTCCCATTCGCCTGTAGTCGTCCCCAGAAAGCCCACACCTCCCCTTTTCGCTCCCCACCTCTTCTGTTGTGGCCCTGCCAAGTGAATTTCTCATGTGCCGGTGGTACCTCCGAATTCCTCAGGTGGGTTTCCACCAGTCCCACCGCCACAAGACTCTCCTCTTCCATTGAAGCGTATGGCTCCTCTCATTTCGCTGCCTTTCTCCCCCCTTGCATGTTCAGGAAAGCCAGAGTTTGTCGCCTTCTCTTCTGTCCCCTGCGTGTTCTCTTTCTTGCCTTTTTTGGCTGCACCCTCACCCCTGCCGTTTCCTTTGGTTGTGGATTTTCCACCCCCGCCCTGGCCATCCAACTGTCCGCATCTGTTGACTCCTCACTGGTTAACTTTTTTTCCTCTTGTAATATGGGGGACATATTCTCCGAGTCTTTGTGTTTTCTTTTTTTCCCACATGGCTTGTCTTGGGTTTTGCCTGTGCGCCTCTAGTTGCTTTTCTCCTCTCATTGCCATGCTCTTCCCTTTTCCCATGTGTCCCCTCAGTATTGTCTCCCCTGCTGCTGGTGCATCCGTTGGAGCTGTTCCTCGATCTTCTGCAGCCTGTGGTGCCATCCTTGTTTCCTGTTGCTTCTTCCCCGGGTCTTTGTTTGTGATGCCATACCCTTGTTTTCTGGCATCGAGCCTAAAAAAGCCTCAATCTTGATGCCTAGGCTTCGTCCCATCTCTTCTGCTCCCTCACCATTGTGAGTGTCTCCCTGGTCCTCACCTGGCAGGCAGTCATGTTGGAGCAGTCCAGCAAGACTCCCACTCTTGGCGTCCCCAACCGTTGTGTCATTTCTTTCGTCAGCGTGTTCCATTGTACGCTTTTTTCTTTGTTGGGCCTGCACTGCTTTCTACTGGAACTGCACATACCACATACTGATGTTCCGGTAACATCTGAACCCACCTCTTTAGTTGTTCTTCCAGTTCGTTTATGGTGCTCTGTGCCGTCTCTTCTCCCCGCATATCCATACTCCCTGCAATGATAATCATTCCTGTTCCTGCTTGCCAGCCATATACTGTTATCCCTTTCCGCCCGAGCCATCGTTTCTCTCAGCTGAGCCCCGGGTTTAGTTGCAAAGTAGACCCGCTTGTCATAGTCGACTGCCTTTAGTACTGTAAAAGAACTTGTTGTTGCTCTAGTTGGTGTTGACTCGTATTGAACCATGGTTAAAAGCGCTAAAAAAACGTACACAAGATAGAAGACAAACAAGCGCCCGTGTTTGTCTTCTATCTTGTGTACGTCTTTTTGCGCTTTTAACCAAGGTTCAATACGCCTTTAGTATTCTTTTCTTCCGAATGCTCCTGTGCATGGGCGTACCAACCTTGGGGGCAAGCGCGCTGCCCCCCCCCCCCAGTTCTCAGAGTAGGGGGGGCAGGTGTTTTGCTCCCCCCCCCCCCCTGAAACAGCCGCCACTGGGAAGGGCAAACACTGGCCGGCGGCGCCCAAGGGATTCCAAGGGCACCACCCCCAGGCCCGGGGGGGGGGGTCTGGTTGCCCCCCCCCCTCACTCAAAAACAAGTTCGTACGCCACTGCTCCTGTGTCTCCCACCACTAATACTCTCCTGTCACTTGTATGGCTCGCTTCCCACGCCTCCGAGGAAGAAGAAGACGTGTTCGAAGTAGGAAGCCCGCTTTGCTCGCTCCGCGTAAGCAAACCCTTTTCCTGCTTTCCCTGCCATTCCTGCGTTCTTTCACACTTACAATTTTATATTACAACGTCTTCCTGGCCGAGAATGCGGCACCGCACTACGCTGTGACCCACAAACAACGGTCACCGGCTACATGGTCCCGATCACCACCCTCGCAGCCATCAGGACCCTGCGATCAAATGAATCCTTCAAATCAAAAGACCCCAACCAGTGAGATGGCCTCTCAGATTCCACCACCCAAGAGAGTGCGTACAGAAGAAATATCCAATGCAGATGAGGACAAATCATCCGTTAACAACATGGACGACGAGGACGACTCTACACCGTTCATCAAAGTGTCGTATCATAAGAACAGACCATCTGGAATTCCGGTCATCTTCAAGCCGACATCACCTGAATCGTCATTTTGGAAGGTGAACCCAAATTCAATTGCAAAAGACATCGTTGCCGTCACGCAAGAAAAGGTATTGTCACACAAGATCAACAAGGATGGAAGCCTCTCTGTGAACGTGGCATCACTTGGATCCGCAAACAAACTACTAACGCTGCAATCCCTAGGAAACATCAAGGTCTTTGCAACCGTGCCACAGACATACTCAAGAAATTTAGGAAAAATTAAGAATGTGCCTCTTGAGTATCCCGACATTGCACTCCTCGAGTACTTTCTTGACGCCGGAGTAACGTCCGTGCAACGACAAGTTGCCTACCTTCGCAAGGAGGATGGGACTGTCGAACCACGACCCTCTGGAAGCGTTGTGCTTGTGTTTCGTCCGGACCGCCCGATGCCCCAGCGCGTCTTCCTTGGCTTCACCAGTCACCCCGTCGAAGAGTACTTTGGACCACCGGTTCAGTGCTTCAAATGCCAAAGATATGGCCATGTTGCCAAATATTGCCGAGGCCCACAACGTTGCAAAATCTGCGCTGGACCGCATCACTACAAGAACTGCAATTCTAAACAAGAACCAAAGTGTGCCAATTGTGACGGCAAGCACTCGGCATCCTTCTCCGGCTGCCCACGGAAGCATGCAGCAACCGCAGCAGCTCGCACAAGCATAATGAACGGCCGATCTCTTAGGCGCCGTGCGCCTTCACCTAACCCTGAGATCGTCCGGCTCCCGACGTTGTCTCCGACTCTAGGAGAAAAACCAGAGAAACCTACATACGCCGGTGCTCTAAAACGTCGTCCCAAAGCACGTGTGGCAAATATGACTACAGAGAAACGTAGCAACAGTGTCGCACAGCAAAAGAAGACTGTCGCCGAAACATCGACTGTGGATGCGCCGCGTGCAACACCGAACGTTGGATCCTCAGCGAACCATCGTCCATCGACTTCTTCGGAATCTGTGCCTACGCCACGATTTACCTCCCGTCAGCAAGGTGATATAAGTCAAGTATTGCTACCAATGTTCTTCGCAGCACTAAAGGCCATTCTAAAAACATCACCAGACGCTAACAACCTGCCAGAAGTAAGGGCTTTTCTTGCAATGGAACACCTGCTAATGGCTTCAAATGATTCTTAAAAAAATTGAAAATAACATCGGGTGCAATTGAAGATAATTATAAAAAGGCCACTATTTTCCAATGGAACGCAAGAGGATTAAGGTCCCGATTGTCCGATTTTAGACAGCTGGTTTTCAAGTACAAGTACCCTATTATTGTTATATGCGAGTCCAGGCTGCCTAGCAACATGCGTTTATCAGGATACGAAAAGTTTGACTCCTTACGTACTAATGGGGAAAGTCGCGTAACTCTCTTCATTCGCAGAGAACTCACGTACGTGGCACATATTATTCCATCCCATCCGAACAATGAGTATGTTTGTGCTACAATTTCTGATGAAAAATGCACGTTCTCATTCACCATTATAGGAGCATATATACCTCCAAAGTCTGAGTTCGACAGAGCACGGTTAGAGAACATCCTGAACACAGTCCCATCGCCACATATAATTACAGGAGATTTTAACGCACACCACTATATATGGGGCAGCCTTCGCACAAATCCTCGGGGTAGGTGCCTTGCTGACATAGCACATACACATCATTTATCCCTATTAAATGACGGAAGTCCTACATACCTCCGGGGTGCAGAGAGTAGCAGTTGCCTGGATTTGACATTTGTCTCGTTTGCTCTGGCGTCTCAAGCTATTTGGTTCACAGATATTGAAACACGGGGCAGTGACCATATCCCTACATACACAATTATACAGGGATTTATCACAGGAAAAAAGAATCATGTTGTCAAACGAGTTGATTGGTGGGAGTTTGAGCAGTCAATGAGAGGTAAATGCAATACGCTGACCGACCTTCCTGAGTTCGAAAAAGCTGTCATTGACTCTGCAAACTCATCAACCCATAGTCATAACCTTCCACTTAAACGAACAACTATTGACGCAGAGTACGAACGTCTTCGGGCAATACGTCGACAGGCGGAGAGGCGTGCTCGACGAACTAAAGAAAAAGACGATATTCGCGCGGCAAGAAATCTACAGAAAAAAATAAGCCGCCATTTTGACAAGCTCGGTCAACGTAAATACAGGGGATTTTGTGAACATATTGATCCACGAAAGCCACTCTCCGTAATTTGGAAAATAGCTCGAGGCCTTAAGTCTCCTCCTCAACAATATCACCCATTCCGAGCACTTGCGTTGTCGGCGGCACGTTCTCAAAAGGATCTTGCAAACGAGTTCTGTGCATCTCTCACGTCGAGTGTTTCCATGCCGAAAAGTCGTCCTGTCCCTACCGCTGCAGCACCATCAGCTGTTAATGGCTGCATGGACGATGTCTTCACTCGCTGCGAGCTAGATGCCGCTCTTGTATTTATAAAACCAAATTCATGTCCCGGTCCGGATGGGATCAAATATGCTTTCTTAACACATTTGGGGACTGATGCTCGCAATTGGCTGCTGGAATATTTTAACAAATTATGGACAAATGGAGAAGTACCTAGCGCATGGAAACGGGCAAGAATTGTTCCATTACTGAAGCCTGGCAAGTCGCCCCTACTTCTATCATCATACCGTCCTGTTGCTCTGGCAAGTTGTGTTGGCAAGTTAATGGAGAAAATGATTAATCGTCGTTTAGAATGGTATCTGGAGAAACGAAAAGCTTATCCAAAAAATATGCATGGTTTTCGTCGAGGAAGAAGCTCCGTGGATCCTGTTCTTGATCTCGTCACCTACGTCGAAGAGGAAAGATCTCAACGGAGGATCACAATAGCGGCCTTTCTCGACGTCAAAGGAGCGTTTGACCGTGTCACTCATAATGCCATCTTTCAAGCGCTACAGGAGGTTGGCATCGGAGGCCGTCTCTACAAGTGGATCGAAAGTTATCTCTCAGATCGCACCATTTATATGACCACACAAGATGGAGACACCTCAAACCATTTCATCTCTCGGGGTGTACCCCAGGGAGGCGTGTTAAGTCCAACCCTTTTTAATATTACGCTTATCAGGCTCGTGCAGTCGTTGCCACCAAATGTAAATGTATCCTTATACGCAGACGATATCTGTATATGGGCTTCTGGCTCCACTCGCGTACAAGCTAAAGCCAGAGTACAATTGGCTTTAAAGAAAGTTCACAGATACCTTTGCGTCCGTGGCCTTGAAATCTCCGCTGCCAAATCTGCTGCCATTGCATTTACTCGAAGGAACATGGACCATTATCCACTTCGCATTTTTCAGCACACAATTTCATACGTCAAAAGTCACATATTTCTTGGCGTATATATTGATAAAGGACTAACTTGGACCCCCCATATTAATTACCTAAAACGGAAGCTGGTGAGTTTCATTGACCTCTCCCGCTTCATTAGTGGCACTACGTGGGGCGCGTCAGTGCAGGCGTTGCTACGTCTCTATCAGGCTTTATTTGTTGGTTTGCTTAGGTACAGCCTTCCAATTATCAACGGTATGTGCCGTACAAACTTAGGCACACTTCGAAGCCTTCAGGCACGCGCTCTTCGAGCCTGCCTTGGGCTTCCAGCATGTGCGTCAACAATTGGCACTATAGCAGAAGCACGCGTCATTCCTATGAGCATCCTGCTCATGCAGGAAACTTTAAGGCTTCATTTGAGACACTTAACTCAACATGACGACCACTCTCTCGCCACCATAGAATCTGCACGTCCAAACTCGAGCTACTCCAAGGCGCTGTCCCAGGTACGGCAATACTTGCCGGGAGATCTTACACAAGCCACAGTTTTCACGACACCTCCGTGGAGATTTCCGGAACCAGATGTCAAACTTGATATTCCTGGTATCAAGAAAAAATCAAATATGCCAATCGTCGTGATTTTACAGGTTACTATGTCCCATATTTACGGCAACCATCTCTCAAGAACACATGTCTACACCGACGGCTCATGTACCTCTGATAGTTCTACTTGCTGTGTAGTCATTCCAAGCCACTGTACAACCGTGCGATTCAAGCTAAGCCACATAACTTCATCTACGATGTCAGAGCTAGTGGCAATTCATCAAGCACTTCAAATCATCTTGACAAAATCGTCCCACTCCTGGACAATATTTTCAGACTCCAAGCCGGCCCTTCAAGCAATATCAGCATTTTTGCGACGCGGCCAAAATGACCAAATGGTTTTCAAAATAATGACCCTTCTTATGCAGTGTTTGGATCTAGGACACACTATCCAGTTTCAATGGATACCAGGTCATTGTCGTTTACCTGGAAACGAGGCTGCAGACGCAGGTGCGAAGTCAGCCCATTGTCTAGATGCAACTATTACAGTTCCGTATTGTCGGAACGACATTAGATGCCTTATAAATCGTCACGCCACCAGCGCAAGGAGGAGGCTGTGGCACGATGTCTCCTACCATTATGCTCCCCTCTACGCGTTGGACCCAAATCTTACCTTTCAACTTCCACGTGATCTTCCCCGGAGGACAGCGGCAGTCATACATCGCCTCCGGCTCGGTGTTGCTTATACACAGTCCTTCCTTCACCGCATCGGGCAAGCCAGAACATCGGAGTGTCCAACGTGTGAATGTGATGAAACAATTGCTCATCTATTGTGCGACTGCCAAATCTATGACGCGGAAAGAGAAGACCTCGAGAGCACGTTGTTGCAACTAGACAGCCGACCGTTCTCTGTCATGAAAGTGCTCGGCACCTGGGACAGCCCACAGAATGCAGCGAGGGCCACAAAAGCTTTTCTGCGTTTCCTAAAGGAAACGCGGCTGAACTTCTGCCTCTAAAGGACACACGTACTTTATTTGTAATGTGTTATATACTTTGTGCTCTCGTGTCACTATTTCTTTTTTTTTTTACGTGTTTATTGTTTATGTCCTCCTATTCTTTCCTTCCTTTCCTTCCTCTTTTAATTCCCCACTACCCCCTCCCCAAAACAGAGTAGCCAACCAGGACTTTAACCTAGGTTAACCTCTCTGTTCTTCCTTTTCTGACTCTCTCTACTACTACTCCCACGCCTCCTCTTATCTGCGGCGTTGGCCTCGCTGCAACTTCTCTTGGGCTGTTTTGTTCCTATTCTCCCCATCTCAAGGGTGTCGGCGTTCTCCTGCCTTTCCTTTGGCATTAGTTGGCCCCTGTTGACTGGCTCTCATGACTTGCTGTAGTTTTCCTTCTTGCGTGCGCCGTTTTCCGTGCCGTTTTCTCACCTCGCTTTGACCTCCTCACTAGAGTCCCTAAATAAGCTTTATTTAGTGGCACTACTCCTCAGCATTCCGTTGCAGAGGCCCGTTTCCGTAGTCTCTTCTATCAACCGATGCCTGCACACTCCCGGTTGAGTCGGTGTCGTCCCGTGTGTTTCTCCCCTCTTTCATCTCTGTATTGAGTATCTCCACCAGGGGCCCTAATCTGGACACTTGGCAAAAAAGTCGGCGAGAAATCCGGCGGCTCTGATTGGCCGGCGCCAAGGTCAAGTGCGGCGTTGTCCAATCACTGCCGCCAGATTTCTCGCCGACTTTCTCGCCAACTGTCCAGATTAGGGCCAGCCTGGTCTCCGCTGCCGCTCTTTGTGTTTTTTCATCCTCGAGCTTTGCCGTCATTCTGTTCTCCGCTGCTGTTCTCTCTAACCTTTTTTCAGTGATTTGCACCCGCAGCTCTTCTATCACTTCTCAGCATTTCCCACTCACGTCTCATTTTGTCCTCTGTGGGTCGTCTCGTTTCCTGTTCCGTCTTATTGCACTCCTCACATTTGAACTGAGTGTCTTCCAGGTCAACCCATTTTTCGCATCTCTCGCACTCTACCTCAGTCTTTTTTGTCACATTTTTCTTCCTAACCCCTGCCCCCCCCCCCTTTCCCGTTCTCCTGTGGGGATTCATTCTTTCTTATTTCCTTTCCGTTTGTTTATAACTTTTTCTAGAACCGGATTCAAACCGCGGTTTGAATCCGGTTTCAAACGCCCAGGGTTGCCGCTAATTGCCAAAAAAAAAAACTTTGCTTGGACTTAAAGTGGACTTCGTTGTAATCACTCGACTGAACTCATTATTTTGTCTTTTTTAATATATTGTTTGCTTAAAGACCGACGACCAGTTCGCGCTTTCCACTTTTCCCCGCTTCCTCCTCTCCCCCTTCTACCCTGTCCACCATTGCCTGTGTCCTCCTCTTCCATGGTGAGGAGGATATTCTGCCTTGCAGAATCTCGAGTCTGGTTGCCGGCCTTTAAGAAAAACTTAATATATATATATATATATATATATATATATATATATATATATATATATATATATATCACCAAAATATTATTTTTTGGCGTGAACATGATTTATGCGTTTGAACGAGCTACGAGACTTCAATCGCTGTATACATCGTTTAAATGACATTTACTTGCGCTGTCTGGCACGGCAGAACGTAAAGGTCATTTGAAAATCCTAAAGGCCTTTGGCGTAAAGGTCCTTTTAGGTGCCCGTCTGACAGGGGTATTAGTGACTTTCAATTTAAAGTTGACGGAGTGCATCTGGCAACGTCGCAGTTTTGTCAAGGTGCCGATAACCCTCCACTGCGCTGCGTGCTTCTTTTTTTGTGCTGGTTTTGTTTTGCCCAAGGAAGTGCCGGACAACACTGACAATAGAGCGGGGGGGGGGGGGGGGGGGCAGGCTGACCCGGCCTAAGAGCCGCAAATAAAACCTCGAAACTTCTAAGAGCCCCGGAGGGGAAGGACTTTGTCCCCCCCCCCCCCCCCGGCGCATATGCAAAGACTCATAAAAAAGAACCACTTTAGTGAAGAGCCGCAGTAAAAGGGGTGCTGCAGGTATATATATTTTATTCATCTCGGTTGCGGGCACAGTAAATTACACTCATGCAGCGGTTGCTCACTGTGTGTCTGTGTTGAGCTTTCCCTTTCGTGAAGCAAGCCCCTTGAAGTTCGGCTCGAACGACGTCGTTGCACTCCGAAGCAGCTCAGTCAGGTGGTCGTCCGTAAGGGTCGCGCGCTTTTTGACTTCACCGCCTTCATTGTTGAGAAAAGAGCCTCGCAGCAGTATGTTGATCAAAATATGGAGAGGAGTTTCCAGCCCGTGAGCTTGACGTGGGGATACCTTGCTTCTGGCACCTGCCACAAGAATACTGCAATTTTCTGAGACCTTAGGAACGTCTTCAACCCATCGTCTTTTTGTAATTAAAGCTGTTCTAGTTCGAGGAATCCTACTTCTCCTTCCAAGCTTTCCATGGTTGGACTGTCGACACTTACACATCAACCATAAAAGGATTCATCAGAAGCGTGAAACAGGGCTTGAATTGGTGCATTTCTTTGAACCGGTGCTGAAAGTACCTCTCGAGTTCTTCAAGCTTGATGAAATATTCCCTGATCTTAGCATCGGTCAGTTCAAACTCAGGTTCAGCCTCCAGCATGCTCTTCAGCCACGGGAAGTGGATCAGGCGCTTTAATTTCAGGTCGTTTTGAAAAAGTATTTGCTTGTATTAGAAGCTGAAGACTGCTTGGGCTAATTCCGATCCCATTTTTCTTTCCCTTGCAGCGACATGTTTAGTATTTGAAGGTGCTGAACTACGTCAGTGAGGTAACCGAGATCGACACACCAACCTGCGTCATGAAGTTCAGGACATGCCTTCTCTTTCGCCTCCAGAAAAGCTTGAATCGGCTTCAGGACGTCCACAAACCTTGATAGTACGTCGCTGATTGACAGCCAACGTACCACATAAAAAAATGATACGTCGTTGGGCGCTTTATGAAGTTCCAGTTCTTCAAGAAAGTTGCAGAATTGCCAATGGGTTTTTGCATTCGATAGTATGTAGTTAACGACTCGAAGGACGTCTTCGTAGCTGAAGTGCTTCACCACCAGGTGCTCACGATGGATAATGCAATGAATTGGGAGAAAATCTGGAATGCTAGGGTCGCTCTGCAGAAGACCTACCAAACTCACATTCTTAGCAACCATAGCAGGCGCACCATCAGTAGCAATAGGTACAAGTTTCTGCAGAGGAACGTCGAACCTCTCCAACGTTGTTAAAAATACATTCTTAATATCAACACCACGAGTGGTTTTCTTGAGGGAAACCATGTCCAGAAGCTCTTCTCTCACACTTTCGTCTGATGAAGCAAAACGAACGATGATTGCAAGCTGTGGCTTGTCTTGTATATCCATAGATTCATCAAGGGCTAAGCTGAATGCTTAACAGCTGTTTAGGCCCTCCTGAAGCTTGTCGACGACATCGGCGCTTAGCTGTGAAATGCGCCTTTCGACCGAATGTCGTGAAACTGGGACTTGGTTGACCAACCTCTGAAGATTCTTGTAGTTTGGATCCAACAATGCCACGGTTTCGGAGATGTTGGTCTTCACAAATTCTCCTTCCGAGTAAGCTCGCTTGGTACGAGCAATGTTCCAGGCGATTGCAAAGCTTGCTTCGGCTGCTACGTCAGATTCCTTGCTGAAGGCCTTCATCAAGAACTGCTGATTCTCAAGTCGCGATGTGAGCTGGACCAGTTTGGCTTTTCTCAACTCAGATGAAGCTGAATAGTCCCGAGAAAAAGTTTTGTGATTGGTCTCATAATGTCGTTGAACATTGCTTGCCTTGCGGTACGACATTGCGCAATTACAGATGAGGCGAAGGGGCTTACCGCTTTTCTCTGTGAAAGCGAAATCTTCCTCCCACTCACGAAGGAATGTCCAAAGTTCATCTTCGTACTTGCCTTTCTTGTTGGACGTCATTGCGACGGCGGCCGCAGAGACCTCGTCACAACTTCGCCAAGGGTGGTTAGACGTAGGCAACAATTAACTTCTTGTTTCAATAGAGCAGGTAGAATACCGTAAAGGCAGCTGAAGAAATGATGATGGTACTCCAGCTCCTCCTCGCAGGGAATGCTGACAGTCATTTAGCACTTTTTCTATTCCGTGTGCGCATGTCCCCTTTTCCAATTCAAGCACGATCTTGGTACAGCAAACCTTTTGCCCTTCCGTCCATGCGTTCCAAACGCGCCTTTACCAACCACTGCCTAATTACCTATCTCCATCCCCCCCCCCCCCTTGCTGTGTAGCTTGTCTCATTAAGCAGTCACGACAGTTTTAATGCCGCTCGTGGGCGCCGCCGATGGTATACGATCCGATGGGTGCCAATCGAGCAGCGCCGTAAGTGCACCACGTCGTCGTCTTTTCTGCTTTGGCCGTCACCGGTTAAACGAATCAAATAAAAAGAAAAAGCGAAGGATCATGGCTCGTTTAATGTGCGTGATTTGTTTAGCCGCTGATACCAAACGCACATAGACAATGAGTGCGCGCGACGATGCACTTTTCGCGCTGCTTGATTGGCGCCATGGGATCGCTCGGACTTACGGCGCGTTCAGACTGGCAGTTGAGCTGCGTTTGCGAAGCAGTTGCGGTTTGTGAGCGACCCCGTTTATTCACACCGAGAGGCGGTTGGCGGTTTCTCGGCGATCACGCACGATCTTTTGAGACTCGCGATTGGTAACCCTGTTTTACGATCCAAAATCCGCTTTAATCCACGATCCAAAGCCAAGATTTTACAATTTCGGCACTGAAGATATTTCTTCGGGATGTCCGCAAGCATCGCGAGTCCAGGCAGTGAAAAAAGAGACATGGACCTGCAAAATCCGCCTGCGATTCCCTCGACTTTCGCCCACAAGCAAAGCCCAGCTGCGCGCCTTGCTGACGCAGAACAGGATGCCCCCGACCCTATCGTCGAAGTTGACCCTTCCCGCATGAACAGCTGACCTGGTTTTCGAAATAAAAGACTGTCCTCCCCCCTTCCCCCGTTGTTCGCTTCGGCACAGTGACCCGGGGTGCGGGGTAATGAGTTCGGTGCCTGTCGTGGCTTCGTTGGTGGCGGACTCTCCTCTCGTCACTCGCACGTCGATCGAGTCTATACTGTTTGTTTGACATTAAGCTCAAATAAACGCTGTATGCATTACCTCTGCATCGTCTGGTACGTACACTTTCTTTCTTGAGAAGGTTCCCTTTATTTATTTTTGACAGTAGTAAACGTTACAGGTCGAGCTAGCGGGGGTACCCTGTCAGCTTCGCGGTTGTGTGTTGGCTATGCAATCAGGCTCACGACGTCTCTATCGGCCTTCGTGGCGGTCATGCACGGTGTCAAAAACTTTCAATATTTCACGCGACTGGCTCAGTGGGTACAAAAGCCGACGTTTCGGTCGGTCAGGGGCGGGATCGGACGTTCTACGGGCAAAGACTAACAAGGCAGCTAGCGACGTGCTGTGGCACCCGGAATAATAAACAAACTCTTACCCGAATCAAATCAATGGAGCGAAGCCCGTTAAGATTACGAGCGAATTCTTTTCACGGCGGATTCAAGTGACGGACGTGAACATCATGTTTCTTCGTTGATTTGTCTGCTGTAACGCTAGGACTACAGCGCATTGGACGCCTCACCAGCGACAGACGTCACCTTGTTTCGAAAGCCACCGACGTCACGTCGGCGTCGAGTTGCGATTGGTTGCCAATTCACGGTTCGCGAAAGCGGTTGGGGCAAATCGGTCCCGGAGTGGTTGGCAAAAACGCGCTCCAACCTCTCGATCCCAGCCACTTTGCGGTTGAGAACGCGCGGATCCGCTTCGCGTTTGCGGATCCGCTTCCAGTGTGAACGCGCCTTAGTGCGTACAACAGCTGACATTTCGGTCGATCAGGGGCGGGTTTTGACGTTTGACGGTCAAAGACTAACAAGGCAGCGACCGACGGGCTGTGGCACCCGGAACAATAAACAAATTATTTCCCGAACCAAATCACTGGAGCGAAGCCCGTTGAGATTACGAGACATTTTATTTCGCGGCGGATTCGAAGTGACGGACGTGAACATCATGTTTCTTCGTTGACTTGTCTGCTGTAACGCTAGAACTATACAGCGCCTCGGACGCCTCACCAGCGACAGATGGCATCTTGTTTCCAAAGACATCGACGTCACGTCAGCCGGTCGCGTTTCGATTGGTTGCCTCTTCGCGATTCGCCTAAAGCGGTTGAGAGAAATCGGTCCCGAAATAGTTGGCAAAAACGCACCCGAACCGCTCGATCCCAGCCGCTTTGCGTTTGAAAATTCACGTTTGCGGATCCGCTTCCAGTGTGAACGCGCCATTAGTCCGAAGCTGAGTATGAAGGCCGGTCCACACATACGGCGCGGCCCTGATGCCGTGCCGCGTCATCGGTTCTAGCAGCGACGCATCGGCTCTGTATCGCCGCTCACCACTGAACAGCACGCGTCGGCGATGTGTCGCGTGCACCACTGCGGAACCGCATCGGCGACAAGCCACGTGCAGGTAAGAGCTGCATCAGCGCCGTTTTCCTGCGCCGATTAGCAGGCGCGGCGCTGTACCATGTGAACCGGCCTTTACGCTCCTTCTCGACTCTGTAAACGAGACGAGTGACGCATGAGTTCGCAACAAAAGGCGACCGATTATGCACACAGGAAAGTGCTACGGGAGTGCGAATACTGCCCGAATCGAACAGCGCATTGTCGTCCCTACAGCTTCAACTCTGCAAAAAGAGCTGGCGCGTCGTGGCTTGTCCCGTGAAGACTATGAATAACGCAGCCCTGAACCAGTTTTTCGCACACCACTATATACTCCTTGTCACTAGTTGCGTGCAGTACAGGCGAAGGCAGCGCCAGGCGAGGGGAAAAAGGGCAAGAACAAAAAAGGCCGGGGAGGAGCAGAGGAACCTCCGCTCCTCTCTAATGTTCATGGTGTTCTCCTTCTCTCCCTCGCCCTACATTGCCCTCCTCTCCGTCCCGCCTTCCTAGTGCTCGCCCTTTTCTCTCTTCGTTTGACGTTGCCTTCGCCCGCACTGCACACAACTAGTGGAACGGAGTGTAGGTAATGCGAAAGACGAGAAAAGGTGCGTGCGAATGGGGATTCAAGTCGAATAGTGCTGCGTCATTTAGAGTTTTCGCAGTACAAGAAAGCCTACCGCTGGAAATGTCACTACGCTATTCAGGTTGTTTAAAACTCCCGCCACAGGGAGCTTTAACCAAACCAGATTATTGTGATTTGGCTGAAGTCAAACTAATTCCAATGAATCAAATTAACCTGATTTATATCAAATAAATCTGATTTACTTAATTAAAAAGAATTATGATATATCTTAAGTCAAGTAAATCGGGCTTATTTGATTTAAATCAGATTAATTTGATTATTTAAATATAATTATTTGCTTTTCGTTCCCGTTCTGGTTGCTTACAAGAAGAGATTACTTTTCTAATGAACATGGAGGCGAGTAGATTAGAACACATGATAGCCGGAACCCTGAGATAAGGAGAAGTAAAATAATGGAGTTTTTCATTAACTCAGGGTTCATATTATGATGCTACTTTTTCATTTTTTTTTCATTTTGATTAGTTTGCAGTACAGTTCTACTGAACTGACCAACGAAGGTAAAGGAAAAAGAAAGCTGCTGTTTTCTTTTTTTTTTCATTCAAGATGAACAGTTTTTTCTGCTCGTGTTCAGCCTGATACATATATTTTTCTTGCTTGATGATCCTTTACTTGCAGCAAAGCGCATGCACATAGAAAGCATCAAATAAGTCGAATCTCGTTAATTCAATCTCGAGGGGGCCGAAAATTTGTTTGAATAAAGCAAAGTTTGAATTACCGGGAGTTTCGTCCCATAGAGACGCCTAGGATGGGACCGAAATGTTCGTTTGAATTATCCGCAAGTTTGAATTAAGAGGGTTTGAATTAACGAGATTCGACTGTAATAGACAAACGGCGAATAAAAACTGTTTTCGGGATAGTTTTTCTGGGACATTTTAAATTTACATCAGCACAGTAAAACTGGTCGGATTTCAATTGTGATTTAAATCGAGCAGACTTTTATTCTCCACCCTGACCGCTGGCGAGCGCCAGCGAGGCTCAATGTCGCTCAGTACTGCAACTAGAGAAACTTTCGTTTCCGTGCGCGGGCAAAAAGAGCATCTCGGCAGGCCGTTTCAAAGAGAGCGGAAATGAAACTCGAGCGGCCGTGGCTACAGACAACGGCTACCAACGTCATGCATTGTTGAGCGCAAAAATGCACCGATGCATTCTTGTGCATCGTCGAGCAGGAGAATGACATTCTTGTACTCAGCAATGCATGACGTGCAATTCTTACCAGTAAAAAATATATATATATATATATATATATATGTCTTTTTTCACGTTAATAGTGAAGCGTTTCCCGCTTCCGGACTTCTTCGTGCACCCGCCTTGCCGCGTCTGCGTCTGCCCGCGGTCGCGTTTCTCGATCTGGCTCCGGATCTCCAGAGTAAAGGTTTGGAACCTTGACATTCGAAAACGTACTGGATGTCAAGCGTTGCTCTGTTTGTGTTCTCTTCTCACTTTATTCAACCCGCAGGAGTTGATCGGTGCTCGGGCTCAATCGTGTCCCCCGCAGTCGTATGCGGCAACGACGGCAAAACCCACCGCCACGTTTTTCGTTTCTCTGCACTGGAATATAGTGACTATACGAAGCGCATTTGTGTTAGACGCTCCGGATGTCACCATACAGGACGACATTTCCCAGTGCCAGTAACCAATAAAACTAAATGAAAAGTATTTTTCGCTCCCCTTAATATCAGATTGCTCTTCGTTCGCAGGCAGATAGAATATATACACACTTGGCATTTTTTTTTTTAGAGCACAGCTCGGCGTCCGTTTTCTGGCTTGAGCGGCGTCGCCATCGGCGTAACCGCGCGTTGCACTATGGGAAGTTTCTCATAATGACGTCACACGTGACGTCACGTATGACCACACGAGGGTTACCCTTGTGAGGGTTCCGAGGGTTACCCTCACGAGGGTTACGAGGGTTACCCCCACGAGGATGACGAGTGTTTCCCTCAAGAGGGTCATGAGGGTTACCCTCGTGACGTCATGTGTGACGTCATATATAGGAAGCACGTGACGTATGAAGTCACGTGGGACGTCGGGTGACGTCACACGCATCTAGCATTGCCAATTTTCCCGTTAAATTTAGCGGAAAATTTACCCCGCTATATTTTGCGTGGAAGGAAGAGGGGCATACTCCCGCCCAGTACCATCCCCTCCTCCTCCTCAAAAGCTGCGCTCTAATTCGGCGTCACAGAAAATTGCAAACGTGTTTAATTTTATAATTTTTTTATCGATACTGCCAACTCGTTGGGGCTAAAGCAGGGGCCAAAGAATGCGGCTTTCTTCATAAGACATTGCCATCTATGCTGGCGACTGATCCGAAGAAATTCTGGCGCTTTATGAACCTAAGGACGATGACAATAGGACCCTCATTGACAGTGCCGAAAATGTTATTTCCTCTAACTTGTGAGCGTGTGCGTCCGCTCTTAAAGGGGCCATGCAATCATAGTTAATTGTCTACCTCTTTTGCGGTTTCCAAGTCTCTTGGGGTTCGGGCAAGTCAGCGGGCACGGAGGGAGTAACTGAATATCAGTGCCAGGCACGTAGCCAGGATTTTGTTTCGGAGGGGGGGGGGGGGCCTGCTCATGACACAATGCCGTATGAGGGGGAGGGGGGAAGCAGGTCCCAGCAAAACGGGAGATTTCGGGAGGGAGGGGCCGGGCCCCATGCCCCCCCCCCCCCCTGGCTACGTGCCTGATCAGTGCGTAATATTTTAATTGGACGACGCGGAAACCTCCACCACCTACGGGGGCGACCCACGGTGCCGAAAGCGCGCGACATGGGACGACCTCGTGACGTTTTTGGTCTTGGCCTTACTACTAGTCAAGGCCGTTAAAAGTTCTTTTTTAGCCGAAATACAAAAAATAAGTACCGCGAACAGTTTCAATTATTTATGAAAGTAGTTTTGTTCAGTATTTTAGATCAGAAAAGAAACAAATGCAGTTTATGGAGTGCACGGAAACAAGAAATGACCCGTCGACACACCCGACAGCAAGTGGTGGAAAGGGCGGCGCATACTATACGCCAACTCATGTTTACAAACAAACCGGAGCGCCCGGAGCGCCCCTAGCGGACGCCACCGGCGCCGCGCATGCGCGGTGGGGGTGTGGGCAACAAGCTCGCCGTCGCCCATAAACAAACCATTGAAATGCGATGTTGTCGGCGTCGGTGTGAGTCCCCCTGCCCTTTATCGCTTTCGAATTGTTGATTCTACGTCTTCCTGGCAATGTCTGACTACATGAGCGGCGTCAGCGAAATTAACGAGGCTCGTTACACCGCAAAACTTCGCGTGAATAATCTGACATGCGGCGATTCATTCCGCGTGGACGCCGCAGAATGTACGCTAAAGCCTGACTCACATGATGAGATTTTGCTCGCAATTTTCAGTCGCGACGTCGCTCGGGCTGCAAAAGCGTGAACCGTAGCTGAGATGGTCGACGTCGATACTGAAAATCGCAAGCAGAATCGAACGAAGTGAATCAGGCATAACAAGTCGGTGATGGCCGCTGGTAACAATAATCAACATCTCCTTGTATCTACTGTTTACGTGGAGCCTGCTTACCAACCTTCAAACTTAAGTCTTTTGAGGCCTGCACTTACTTCTTATCGCAAGTACCGGGCCAACGTTTCGTCTACGGGCCGGTGTCGTCTAAAAGAGCAGACGACAAGCAGAAGCGTTTGAAAGAGCAGACGACAGTTCGAACGATCAGACGGCCGTTCGAACTTCAAGACGCACTGAACGTAGTCCGCAGGTGGGCCGTAGAACTTGACGGTTTTCCGGCGTTCATGTTGGAACAAAACAAATAAATCTGATGACCACAAGTATCCGTGAATTCAACCCAAAGTGCTTCCCGCCCAAGCAATTGTGGTCCGGCGGCGTCTGGTTTACCATTTTTACAGCACATATTCACGGTCTCGGACGAACCGAGAACATGAAAACTGATCTTCAAACCTTTCTCGACTCTTTTAGTACAGCCCCAGTGGCGGCGGTTTGACGAAAAGGCATGTTTTCGTCAGGTTCCTTTCAAAACAACGCAGGAATACACGCCTCACATGGGGCCTTCCGCCCACAGCCCCAGACCGGAAGTGCGACCGACGCGCCACCACCGCGCCGTGACGTAACAGAGATGAGTTCGTGTATAGAAAGGGGTAGTGGGGATCAAGCACCGACGAGCGGCGAGCGTAGAAAGGTCCCGGATATACGGGGCAGCGCTGCGGTCGAATGGGCTCGGGATCCGACCAGTTAAGAGCGTTCCGAAGGCCTTAGGTGAGCAGGTTTAACTTGCGCTTTGGCCGTTTGGCGGTATGGCAGCACGAACTGGCCCCCGTTCTGAACTGGATCTCTACCCCGTGTTTGCTGTCGTTTGTGGCCAATGAAGTGTCATACCGAATTAGTGTTTAATCGTGCAGCAAATGCAATGAGAGACTCTCTGGCTACCCGCTGCATACAGCCTATCCAGAACATGCTTTAGTGGCGCCCTCTTGAGTCGTCGACACAGAGTGCGGCAGCCGTGAGCGCCTGCTGAGCTCACTACCCCTCCTCCAGTTCACGGCCACTCAAGTCCGCCAAACGTGTTTACGTTTAAAACATGCATATCGATATATTTCTTTTTGCAGTAAACGCTCGTTCAGACATTTACAACCGAGTACGACTACAGAGGGACAAGACCGGTTTTAAGCCTCTTACGTCTTAGGACCAGCTCCGCTGCAGCGCATCAGGTCCTAAGACGTCGCAAGAGGCTTAAAAAAGGGTCTGGTCTCTCTCGCTCTTACTCGGTTGCATATATGTGAGCGGCGCTTAAGGCAGATGCTTGTATGGGATTATTCATAAGAATACCATTTATTAGTTTTATTTCTGCACATTTCGTGTATTAGCGTTCAGATCTATTATGTGAGCACAGAGTTCTTTTGGCATACTTTGCGACCCGTTTCACACTGCCAAACGAGCGAACAAAGAATCATAAGCCATTCCACTCTGTGAAGGTGGGTGACGGGCGGAGGAAACTAGACACGCTCGACGAGATCGCCACACGGCGGAAAGTAGACGCGCGCGACGGGACCGCCACCCTGTTAAAGCGGAAGGAAAGCAAACTAGGCACGCATGCGCTTGGAACGACGACGAAGAGAGGGCGGTGCGAGCGTAGACATGGCCGACGCGGGTCGCACAGCGGCAGATCTTTGAGAAACATTTATTATCTACCTGAGAGTCTACTGATCTTGAAAATGGTGCATATTGATAACTAATCTACTGAAAATTCATATCGAAGTGATGAGACGTATAAGCTTTTGCATAGAATGAAGCGATTTTGCATCAACTTCGAGATCTCAGTTTTAGTTGACGCACACGAAAAGTCCATGAAACCCTAGCCATGAACAGCTTCGCTGTAAAAGCACGTTCCGCATACTCAACAGATGGCGTATTTATGAGTATCGTCCTGCCGTGTCGGTCTCAAGCGGTTATGTGAGTCTCATACAGACAAATTTATTGATGAAAAAAAAAAATTACTGCCCGAAGACTTGAACACATAATAAAGGGCCGATCACCCTAAAGATATACATCAAAAGTAAATCCACCCCCAAATTATCTTAAATATTCTCTGCAAATCTTTTTCCGGCGTTTTTATCCTCGATAGGCACGTCTATAAGTGATTTAAGAGGGCCTAAAACATTTTTTTATTTTGATGCTGGTTTAAATAATATATGTGTTCCTGACGCATATTCAACTTCTCAAACATATAGAAGTCTGTTGCTTCTTTTATGTGATGAACAACAATTTGATGTGTCTGTGGGCTGGACGAAAACAAAGTACACAGTGGCACGTAGCGTAGTGATTGCCGCTCACTGTTTTTATAAAAGATAGACTGAAAGGGTTTGGCCTAAAACGTTCCTAACATTTTGAAAATATTATTGCTTTTAAGCTCAGTTGCATCGTCATCATATTCTGTTGTGAAACGTATTTTATAATCTGGATTCCAGGTTATATATATGGCGAGGACGTGCCCATTTCATGATAGTATGCACTGTAATTCCTAAGTTCAAGAGCTACAGCAGGATTCCACTTTTAATACTGCGACGCAAAGTTGTACCAATCACGGGTATTTTATGCGACCTACCAAACTGATTACCTTTAGATTGAGGTAAAATATATGCGACTGAGGTAAAAAAATAGATGTTGAGTCATATGCGTATGTTAATCTAGCTTTTCATTTACTGTTTCATCGAAATTAAATAACGCAATTTATTTTCGGCACCTGAAAATAAAAGTGGATTCTATGAATTATAAAAATCTTTATAGTTACTCTTTGCACTGTTGAAATAGTCCCAGTGCCAAAGGAACGCGGAAAATATATTCTCAATTTAGCGGTTCAACCGGTTCGAAACCGGTTCGAGACCGTTGATGTTCTAGCGGCAGCTCCGTTAAGGGCTAGGTTCCCCAGGGTCGTGTCCGTGTATGTCGACCCAACACCGTACCTGGACAGCTACCGCCATCTATAAGCGACGGCGGCAAGCACACAACCAGTATGGTTTCCGCCGTCGCTCGTAGATGGGAGTCTTTTTAATAATTGATCAATCTGTTTGATCACTGACGATGCAGGTGAAAGAATTGCTGTAAATTAAAAGTGCGCTTAAATTAACAACGTTTTAATGAGTAAATAGTCGAACAAAAGAACCTAATATTTTGGGATCCTTTCACACAAAACAAAGCGTAACTAGAGATGATTCAGAGAAAAGCTCTTGGAGTTTATCTTCACTCAAATTCGGAAAGAAAGCACTCACCCTCAAAATTAATGCTTTAAGCGGACTTAACACCCCTGTCATCCAGAAGAAAGATAGCCCGGCTCAAAAAGCTTTATATAATCATTAGCGGTACATAATAATACCACAAGATTACTTTTTTCCGAAAGGTCAAACATTCGATTCACGCACTTGAAAATAATTATCGACTGTCACTCCGGAGTAGATGCTTTTAAGTACTCTTTTTTTCCGCACACTATGTCCGATTGGAACAAACTGCCAAGTTGAATGTGCCAGTGCTTCCACGTTTCTTGAGCAACTCGTATCAATTGTATAAATATGTCTCATTTTTACAATCGGCGCTTCACTGTCAAAGCTACTTTTGCGTTTGTTGCCATTGACTTGACAGTCTTTTTCGTGTTTATAATGCAATTAAATGCAAAGGTGCAAGCGAGCTGGACAAGAAATGACAAAAATAAGCCCTGGAGAAGTGGAACAAGAGAAACAAAGGACAACACAAATCTCCAAACACAGCTAGGTGACGGTGCGCGGCCGAAAAAATCCGCCTGGTTTGGGTATCGAACCCGGGACCTCTCCATTTCCAGTGGAGCGCTCTACCAACCGAGCTAAGCAGGGGTTAGACGTCAGTAGAGCAAGCGGGTTTTATCAGCTGCCACCAGCCTAACACCAACAAGGGTGAAGCTTGCAATCTTAGGTTATGATTATAATGCAATTAAATGTCAATAGTTGCCGACACACTGCTGTTGCCCATTGTAGCTAAGATTCTTTTTTTTAACGGATTGTTGCAGCAGGAGTTTATACTTACATCGGAAGTTTCTCTTGTATCTAATGCTTTATTATTGTGTCCCTCTTTTATATTGCATGTTTGGAATAATAATATTGATAAATAAATAAATAAATAAAAATAAATAAATATTTTTTTAGTTAGTGAAAACCTTCATTTTGCTTTTTTTTTCCGTTATTGTTTTCTTGCAATAGGACATTACGTTTTAATTGTTATTTCCTTTCCGTGGCGTTCTTATTTACTTGCAATGAGACGTAAACTGCCCTACCGAAGAAACCAACTTGGCTTTTTCCAGGCAAAGTTCGCGGTGGATTATGGAACTGGAAACTGGAGCTGGATTCCGAATACTGAAAGCGAGGCTGGATAATTGAAGCTGGAAACAAAGGTGGACAGATGGATGCTGGAAACTATGCTCGGATGAATTGAATTGCTGGAAATGGTGCTGGACTGTCGGCTGCTGGAAACTTAATCACTACAATCCGAAAACCTAAGTTAACAATTATCTAGCCATATTTTAAATAATTGGTTAACAATTAAAATAAGCAAAAACGACAAGGACAAGAAGTACATAGGATCAAGCGCTGACTTCATCCGGTTTTACTCAGAGCAGGCATATATATACCACGAGCAA
Source organism: Ixodes ricinus (assembly GCA_037355805.1). Lineage (NCBI taxonomy): Eukaryota > Metazoa > Arthropoda > Arachnida > Ixodida > Ixodidae > Ixodes > Ixodes ricinus. The sequence goes on from JAZHYW010011933.1 coordinate 34,729, forward strand.
GCAACACCACATAAAAGTTGACTAATTTGTGCACGATCATTCAAAAACTGAAACTCATTACTATGAAGAACAATAGAAGTGTCGCTGACGCTATTGTTCTTCATAGTAATGAGTTTCAGTTTTTGAATGATCGTGCACAAAATTAGTCAACTTTTATGTGGTGTTGTTTTCAGTCGTGTGTATATATATGCCTGCTTTTCCTGAGTAAAAACTTAGTTGAAAGTCAGCGCTTGTCCTGTGTACTTCCTGTCCTTGTCTTTTTTGCGCTATTTTAATTGTTAACTAAGATGAACCAACTAGCTCAACAACGTACCCTACTAAATTTAAATAATTACTTGTTCAAGATTTACACGCGGCATATGCAATCGAAAACAATCAATTAAAATTCTCTAACAACAAAGCTGCAGTGTCTCTTTCACGTCACTCCCCCCACTCCCCTCCCCCAATAAAAAAAAAAGAAAAAAAAACGAAAAGAAAAAAGAATGTCCGTTTGAAGTTTATTTTGAAGGCATTTCCTTGAAAATGGTAACGAGGTGCAGAGCGATATGAGCTAGAGTACGCAAACGGCGACCAGGCAGTACAATAGCCGCGCTGTCGCACAGCTACCGTGCGGGTGTCGGGTGAATATACACAGTGAAACACCTCCACGGCCGTTCTGACACCGCTGCCTGCTAGACCGTGTGGTCCGCCTGGACGCTGTTTGCGTATTCCCATATCGTTAGCCACTCCTAACAGTATCGCGATACCAGGAATATACTCGATATTGTATTTCGATACAGAAATACAAAATGCACTCGAAACATTGTATTGCGGTACAAAAATATAATTGTGTTTCTGAAATACTGTCAGGATCGACACATTTGTATCGCAATCCTGCCCAAACCCTAAGCGCCTCAGTGGCTGCTAGCTACAAGCCATGAGGCAACATTCTCGTGCACACACAACGGCCCAAAAACTAATACTGTACCTCTAGAGCAGGGGTCTCCAAACTTTTTGGCCAAGGGGCTGGATTGGGGACCTGTCGCAGTCTCGAGGGCCGGAAGACAAATAGATATTATAAATCAGTAAAAACTATATTAATAAGCCCAGATGAGCAATTAAATAGAGGAGCTCAAGTTAGAGTAAAAACGAGAAGTAATCAAAGGTGGATTAATACATATACTTTATTTCGAAATTCAGCATATAGGTAATTGTGACATACGATAAGTGTGACCCAGAAAACTCACCAGGCATAAATCAAAGCGCACAAGAACTCTGGAATATTCGCGATGCCCAAAGTTCATATCTGGGAGTGTGTCTTCACACGGACGGCATAAAGTACGCTCATATGAGGTAGTGACTTATTAGCGCACGCGAACAAAGAGAGAAGAGGGAAGAAGAAGCGAAGAAAGGAGCTGTCGGCGCGGGCATGTTCGTCTGTTCGCCTTGCGTACAGTTGCTTTCAGCCGGAGCGAGAAAGAAAGCAAAAACAATGCCCCCCCCCCCTTCCCACGCACCGCTTGCGCCACTGAAGCCGCGTTCGAGATTCTTCTATACACCGTCCACCCTAAGCTGACAGTGCACTGAAAGCTGCATGCCCGCTGGACCAGTCAACTCCCGGTCTTTTACCACGTGATCACACCCTCTCTGCATATTCACGCGTGGAGAGCGAGATCTGGCGATAAAAGACATGCGGCTGATTGGTCCGGCGAACAGGCAGCTTCCACCGCCCTGTCAGCTTCCGGGTGAACCGAGCAATGAAAATGCCTTTTTCGCTTCGGCGTCGTCGCGGTCGTCGCCGGTATGTTCGGTGCTCGTGGCGCCGTCGCGTCTTTATGCGCGCTTCTGCCCGCACTGGTAGCAGCGGGCCTGCTGGTAGCAGGCCGCGGGCCTCCGCGGCCCGCGGCCTGCTACCAGAAGGCCTACGCGGGCCGGATCTGGCAGAAGGCCTCCGCGGGCCGGATCTGGCCCGCGGGCCGGTGTTTGGAGACCCCTGCTCAGAGAGACAGAAAGAGGGAGGAAGAGCTTTTTTTAATAGAAAGGACAGAGCCACTAAGTAACGTATCGACGCTTCCCAGTCACCGAGTTTTCTGTGGGCACCGAGGATTGTGGTGCTTAGTGCAGAGCGGGCCCAAAGCCTTAATCATTAGAATTCGAAAGTGCGGCTTCCTAAGCTTCAGATTCGATGTCAGGAAGCTCGGGCCCCGGACTAGGGCAGTGGTACTAGCTAAATTTCTCATCAAACAAATGTCGCAGCATCTCAAAGGCAGGCCGAGCTTGCGCTGTCTAAACACGAACGTCAAACTTGTTTTCTTGGTTTTTTTGGCGCTTGCCTTCGTGGTTTCTGCTTAGCCCGCACTTGTGCTTATAGGCCTGTTTCACTTATTCCGAAGGATCAACGTTTGGAAATATGCGCTATTAGGCATTTTATTAACATCGTGCTTACTTACCAGTTTTCTTCCGCTTTTCGTGCGGTTCGCTGAGCTCTCTTGCTTTTCTTTTCTTGGAACAGAATAGTCGGCACAATCCCTGGTAGCAACCGAATATTCTTGGCAGGAAGACGCGGACTCGTGAGGACAATAGGTCGCCTTTCATAGTCCTCATCGCGAAAATGGTCACCGTACAAGCGTCCGGTTTTCACTGGCGCCCGAGATACTACGACGGAGGCACGGAGACGGATCCACAGGCTTCGGAATTTCTTATCGTTCGGAGACTCGTGCACGTGTCGGCGTCTCGCTGTTTAGCACGCTGTTGCCGCAGCCTCTGCCGCGCAATAGCGCAGCAGCTTGCACGCAAACATGATGAAAGTATATATACTGCATGTTAGCTATTCGGGGAGCGACGAGACAAGCGACGGCGGCCCGCTTCGGTGTCACTCGGTCAGTCGCGCGACGAGGCAAACCGATTGAAAGCGACGACAGCAAGCGACAAAAACGGTGAGCGACGTCTTCTAGAAATCCCCCGCCGCCCCCCCCCCCCCCCCTCAAAAAAAAAAAAACGAGCGACGCGTCGAGCGACAGTGAAAAATCTCCGTCTCTCGTCGCTGACTCTCGTCGCCGTCGCTCGTCTCGTCGCTCGCTAAATCGCTCACATACGGTTCAGCCTGAATATACACAGAAACAACTCAGCGGTACCGAAACAATCGCGCGGAGCGCGAAGTAGCATAATTGCGTCATCGCGTTCAAGGCTAGGGTATCTAGTAGACCCTTTTCACGAGGGCACCGCCATCTTGAATTGTTGTCACTTCAGTATGGGCGAAAACATTTTTTTGCCGTCGCCACGCCAATAAAAGGCATTTAGGATATAAGCATAACCGTCACACATTCTCGTTTTGGCTCCCTTATATTTTTTACTATTTGCAGGTTGAAACGTTTTGTTATTTTTTCGTCTCCCATACCGGATACGCCTATTAGGTGGCGGGGGTCGAGATAAACGAAATAGGTCAATATGAGTACGGTGTACTGCTGAGGGTTGCGCCTCTGCGGGAGGTGCAACACGTCACGATCCCCCAAGAAAGCTCCCCCCCCCCTTTCCCGCAATTACCAGGGGCAAGTGGGAAATCGTTATTCGTTTTAAAATTGCTTATCTTCCGTTTACAAACGAGGACTGGTGTAGCTGAAGTGCTGACGCTACGTGGAACATACCCAAGCAATAAAACGAGCCCCAAAATTTCGTTTCCATACCCCTTTAAGAAGTTCCTTTTCGGTGCACTCCCCGAGAGTTTCACATGATAGTCAACTTATTTTTCGATGGCACCTTCCCAGGGTGTGCAAGCCATAAAAATATACATAAGAAAAAAAACCGCGCGTGTCATTCCGATCAAAGCTTATCCCCCCTCTCCCGCCCTCTTTTAGCCCAGAGAACAATGCCTCCCGTTCACACGCCCAGCAGCCCCATCTTGGCGTTAGGCAGTCGCTAGTCTCGCCACGCCGATCCTCGGAGTTCATAAAAGACGCGTAGCGTGGCGCATGAAGCTCTCTCAGTTTCCTGCAGCGGCGGAGACCTCCGGCCCTGCAGGGAGTAAAGTATCGATCGGCCCCGCCATCCACAAACCCTGCGCGCCAACACCGGGTCTCGGGTATTCGGAAAAGCTTGCGGAGTAAGTCAGCGGGCCAGTGTTCGGCACTCTGATTGGCACGCTTTCGTTGACGTCACATCAGCCTGGTTTACGGGAGGAGAGTGGGGAAGGGCGGGCTTGGGTAAATGCCCCCTAGTGATCCACGCGCTAGCCTTTAGCCGGCTCTCAGGAGGGTCGGCTAAAGGCTAGCAGTAGCGACATGAATCGCTACTGAGGGGCCAGGCACGTAGCCAGGACTTTTGTTTGGGGGGCCCGCTCATGACAAAATGCTGTATGAGGGGAGGGGGAGAGCAGGATCCCAGCAAAATGGAAGATTTCGGGGGGGGGGGGGTCGGGCCCCGCGGGCCTCCCCCCTGATACGTGCCTGGAGGGGGCCACACTGTTCGTATACAGAGGCACGGTGTTAGAAGGCCGCTGTACAAACGGGTCGTTCTGCAGGGAAGAACCTTCTTCCCGAAGCTGGGTGACGGGGGAGGGAAAGGGTCATGGAAAGAGCGTCGCGAAAATGGGATTTGCCTCGGGACGAGCTATCCTCTCGAGAGGGAGTGGGGGACGGGACAATGCTGCTCGGGGGTTGCGGCAACTAGCGGCAACCAGGTGGAAGAAAGATAATCTTGTCAAACGGCGACCTCGGATGCGAGGACGGGCACGTCAGAGAATTTGAAAATAGCTTTCCCGGTTGTGGTCTCGTGCTGCTTGATGAGGCTGGACGACCCAGTGCGGTCAACTGGCTTTAAGAAGGTGTTTCGGATGAGTTGTTGTTGTTGTTGAGTGTTGTTTTCACACGGGAAGAGGGGATGCCTGCACGTATGATTCGGATGAGGAAAACTCGTTTTGCTCCAGAAGGCTAAAATGATTCCGGATGAGGAAAACTCCAAAGTCAAAAGTTAAAAGCTGCCAAAGAGTCTGAAAGCATTCTGGAACGTGAATTCTGGCTACAAATAAAAATCACATATGTATGAAGAACTACGAGGGCGCCTAAGCTTTCTCCCGTGATGAGAGAATGCGTGAGCATTACTCCTTGGCCGTGCTATGTTGGCGCAACGGATAGCGCGCTAGGTTCGCGGTCAAGAGGGCCTAGCTTCGAAATCGTGGCAAAAATGGTTTTTACTCGTGTTTTTTGTTTCGTTTTTTTTGCTTGGTCACGTGAGCAGAAAAATCGACGTGAACAGGGTTTTTTTTTGTGACGTGACCAGAGTTTTTTTTTCTTCTTCTTTTTCTGTCTTTTTTTCGGTCTACGCTCCCTTTCGCAAACCTCTTAGCACCTATTTCGCTAGCGCTTACTATTGGACTCTGGTCGCAAATCACTGGAGGCCTTCCTATGGCAGGGAATTGCTGCCCAATGTAGAAAAGTATCTACCGTTACTGGTTACCATACCATGAGCTATGAAAGTTCCAGTAGGACGAATCTAGTTGAGTCCGGCAACGAGCTTTGGCGAATGACGAGGCTAAGATTGTGTTATAATTTTTCTAAGGTGCTAAGCACGAATCTTGGCCTTGTTGTCCGTCAGGTTTCTATGACTGAGCTCTGTCAAGTATCCTTTGGGAAAGTAGACGAGCAATAATTAGTCAGAGGGCACGTGCTGTCGACCAAAGTGGACCATTGCTGCAAGCGCCTCTAGTGTGATTTTGGCCTAACTAATTCTGGATGGCTCGGGCAGATGCGCGCCCAATGTAGAAGAGTATCTACCGTTCTGGTTTCATACAGAGCTATGAAAGCCAGAAGGGACGAATCCTAGCTGAGTCAAACCAGAGCCTTTTATACTGGGGGAGTTCGGCGGTTTATTGATCCAGCCGCCAGTCTGGCAACACTGATCAAACAGTCTGGCAACTGTGGGCATCGCGTTCCGAGTTTCGTTGTCCGCCATGATGTGCCTTGCCGTCTCGAGCCGGCAGCCGCCTCTGCACTAGCGTGGAGCAGAGACGACGGTGAAAATGTTCGTTCTGCGCTCTGCGCTCTGCGAACTGTTAGAAGAAAACGTAATGGGGTGCTGTAGTGCCGTTGGGTGGTCGAACAGCGCGAAAAAGTGTTCAGGATGCACTGGTTCCCGGAAGGAAAAGAAAACCGCAGAAGGCACAAGATCCGGGAGGCCAAAACGAAGAGGGCTAGTAAGTGGAAGCCGACTTCGAGTTCTCGATTGTGCGAGGTAATTTTACAATTAAATTATTTGGTGCGTTAAACGCGTTTTATTTTGACTAAAACTGTGCAGCGACGGTGTGGCAGCGTCAGGTATGTGAGTGTCCGTTGATCACGAAGCCGTTTTCTGTCTGGCGAGACTTCATAATTGCGAGCGGCCTAGCTTGCAAATTTTGAACTGTGTATACTGCATTTGAGTGTAAGCGCGAGGCGGAGCCGATCGCTAGCAAGCGCGTGCACGTCGCGCTGAACGACGCGTGAACTCTACGAGTGCACGCGCTCCGTCGGCGCGTTCAAGCATGCACTGCTCTCGTAGCTTCGGCCTCGCAGCTCAGCTTCGCCGTTTCGCAAGCGCTTTTGTTTCGCTAGCGATACCTCTATTTTGATATTGTTTTGAATCGCGCGTAACAAATACTTACTTGTCATGCCTTTCTGTCTTTGCAGGTGCACTTCATAGACAGTGAGTTCAAAAGAGGGTTTGTCGCGATCGCAAAAAGCTCAGGCACCACGCAATGACGACGCTGTTCCTTCACAGCAAACCAAACAATGTCAGAAAACCCCCAAAAGACCGGCAGGTGAAGAAGCACGGCGGAAAATCACGATCGGTCCGCCGTATTCCGTACAACGGTGCACAAACCTTGTGATGTGGTAAACAGTCGGAGAGCGATCCAGACAATCAAACTTGCCCACTGGAAAATGCGCACTAGGCCGCTGAGCTGTGTCGGACGTCGGGCGTTTTTGAGCGATTCCCCATTTATAAATGAGTGCCGTTCGTAAATGGGCGGTTTCTTTGCTAATTCTTACATGAATAAAGCACCGAATAACGAAATGCTTGTTTTCCGACTCTCTCCTTACGCCAACAAAAGCGCGAACGGCAAAACCTACACGCGTATACATCGCACGTCAATGGGGACCCACTTGCCGGGAGGCACATCATGGCGGAAGCGGGAGCCCGCTGAATCTGCTAAACCTAGCGGGCCGTAAGCCCCTCCCAACCGCCGAACTCTCCCAGTATAAAGGCTCTGAGTCAAACAACCAGCTTGCAAACGCAATCGTGTTGATAATAGCGCCAAGGAGTTTGTATGACTCCTTCTGGTGGTGTGCAGAGTGTGAAATCACGGAGGTAATATATGCTTCTGCATAGTCGCCTCGCGAACGGTTGGGTATTGGCTGCGGAGAGTCATTTCGCTTCGTTTTATTACCGTGATTATATTTTGATTTCTGGGTTCCTAATTTCACAGACAGAACAAAATCGCTTTTCTCGTGTGACGTCACGGCGGGGAAACAGAAATCAATCAGTGTACCGAAATTGTAGCGACGCTTGTGCTCGTTCTATAGCGCTTTTTAAAAACCGTACGATGACGGCTGTGCAACGTCAACATTGCATAAACTGCCGTTACTTGTACTCGTATTGAATCGTGAGGGAACGACTATGACTGGGTAAACAGGAATAGAGAGAATGGGTGCGTGTGATTTGTTGAAGTTCGATTCAACAAATTGAGCTTGAACGAATGCGATAGTATTCAATTCACTCAACCAGGTGTATGAGTTTTCAGATGGAGTATATAACGGTATACACCTTCCAAGTATGCGATTCGTGTTCTGCCAGTGGTACCTCAGCTCGACTAAAACGCCGAATCCGCGTTGAAAAAAAAAAAAGTTTACGGTGACTCGAGCCGTTCCCGCGCCGAATCATGTTTCACGTAAGCATAATCTTGGGTTCGATGCACGACGAGGGGTCTTCAATCATAAAAATATTTTTTTTTCTTTATTGCATAAAAAGATTTTGATTACGATTATTTGCAGCGCTAAAAACTTGAAAGCCAAGCAATGAAGACAACGGTGTTCTTATAAATATTATGTACATTTTATTTTACTCTGTTTGAATACTCTGCCGTCGTTATGTCCTTGACCTTTTGGCCAATCAGGTGATGGGCAGGGTTTCAGGGGCTGAAAAAAAAAGATAACGTTATTAGATACACGGCGTGCAAGTGCACCAAAATAGCTTTTCGCGCGCAAGAACTTTTTTGCGAGGAATTGAGGAAAAAGTAAGTTCAAGAAAGGGGAACGCCAATCAACGGGCAACGTAAAGGACGCGCAAAGATCACGCAGTGACGAAGCGGAAAAGCACACGGCGGCACTGGGTGAGATGAGGGGTAAACAACAGTACGTCAGCGCATTTGAGGGCCCTATCCACTTCCAGGTGTAGCGTGGCGCGCATGCGCAGTTGGCGAGACGTTGACCGGAGCGGAAAATGAACTCCCTAATGGAATAGACCCTTTACGAAAGTCAGTCAAGCAACTATGAGATACCGAAACCGCCGCCATTACTGCGTCGTCGTTTCGGGAGCGAGCGATGGCAGGTGCTTGTGGCAGTACTCCCGGTATACCTTTGGCTACGGTCCTCATGGACGAGTGACTTTGCCTTCCCCGTGGAGCACTGACCACACTGCAGTTCCGGGTAGCTTTAACAAATGTAAGATAGAGGCGTACCGCGCCTCGACACTCGCTTCGAGCCGCCAGATTGCCCGAAGCAACAAGTTCATCACCGAGGCCTACGTTGATCCGGCGTCGGTTAAAGTGTTGAGGTAAGCACTGTTCTTTCTTGTCGCCTGTTCAGACCTAAGCGTGAGCCAACCCAAAGCTTCAAGCGCGCGCATGACGCCGTGAACGTGTCTTTTAGGTGCAGGCGGACTTGCGCCGTCTGCCGCAGCGCCGTGCACAAGGAAACGCCAAAAGAGGCCTAAGATACTCGCGCATCTTCGGCTCTTATGCATGATGAAACGAAATATAATATTTTCCGGCTCGTTGACTTCTCACAGCTTGAGATAATGTTGCGAAGCTCAGTGGCGTACGGACTAAAGAGTACGAGGCGGGGGTGAGGGGTAAACAGAATCGCTCTTGCGTCGTGCCGGTGAACTTCGCCTCTGTACGCCGTGCTTGATAGTATTTTTTTGTTTTTTTTTAGCAAAGGCGCCTGTTTTGATCGTATTGCTTTCTGTGCTGGCAAGTTTCACGTTGACGGTTTGACGTGTGCGGTGCCCGCGAGCGTGCACTATGTCCACTATCAGCACGAGCATGCTAGCTCAAAAGTTAGGACAAACCAGTTTTAACTTTCGGCGTAGTAAAAGCTTCCGGCGTTTAGTAAACGAATAATCGCATATATGACGCGTCTTTTCTCACACATAGTGGGCACTGCTAAGATTATGCCTCTTACCTATTTAAAATCAATGTGGGTGAACACACAGTATGTTTGTTCACTGTACAATCTATGCAGTAAACATAAGTAAACAAGAACGGAAATTTATTTCAGATCCACCTCCGGAGTGCTCATCAAAGCAAGCTGCTTCAGGAGCCAGAGGAAAGCCAAAGTAGGAAACCTGGGAGTAGAAATATTGCGGTTAGAAAAAATGTGGACAGAACTTTCCAATAGAAACTTGTTTCCGTTGGGCTGTTCTACTGGTTGTTTTTAAACAGCCTTCTGTCAAGACTCAGGTGTGTGTCTTTGTCCCTATTTGTTTTGTTACAAGCTCTTTAACGACCTTAATAAAGTCAACTCTCCTATGCATCCCATGTACACGTCTGTTTTACTCTCCAGTGTTATTCTCAACAACACATCGTTCATTCATTCATTCCATACTTTATGTTGTGGCAGACAAATATGCTGTGCGATGTAGTCTATGGCATGCTGTGCCTTTTGCGGTTGTGATCGGGTGAGTTCTATGCTCACGGACAAAGTTACGAGGTAATGTGGTCAAAGCACTTGAAGAGCAGCTCTAGCAGAACGTTGCGGTTACGAGCAAAGCAAATCGGTCTCGGAGGCCCGATACCGCCCCGGGCGCGCGCTTGAAAACATGTTTAGAAGTTGCAGCACGAGCTCCCGATGCAGGCATTAAAGAGACGAAGTACATCTCTCCGTGCTAGCAAGCGCAACCATGCAATGCCGATGTCCTGAACGTAAAACGATGTTCTATCGAATTTCATGTAATGTCGTGACGTGCGAGCACTCCTTGCGTTCGTTCTTTTCTTCTTTTTTTACGAGTGCTTGTGCGGAGGAGGTAATATCGGAAGCTACGTGCCCATACCTACTAGGAAACTTCACACAACTTGTGATCGGACACCGCAACGCAACGTTGTCAGAAATCAACTCTGAATACTGGTCAGGAGTCGCTCGCAGCTACGGGATCCATCGCACGATTACTCGTGCAGTTTAAACGCATTTCGAAACGATGTCGCGTGGACAGGGGTTATCCTCTCTAGATTATTTTTATTTGTGCTAACTTTACACTCCGAAGCGGTGAACACGCACTCGAAGCTTCGAAAAGCGTTGAGGCAGCAGCGGACAGGCCAAATGTGATCGTCGCTCACTCCGCGCGGATCTGCATGACCCGATTTCTTCGAATACTGGTGTTTTTAACGTGAAAAAAAAGACTCACCTGGTGTTGTTTTTTATATTTTGGCCCTCTTTGGGTGCATTGAGGGACGCAGCAATGGGTTGGCATGTCAACCGCTATCACCACTGCCGAATGCAGCGGAACGGTTCAGGTTCAACCCCCTCGATGCTTGACGACGCAGTAATGGCGGATTTTGTCAAGTTCGCGCAACCGACACTAGAGGCGCTGACTTTCGAAAAGGGTCTATTGAAGATAAACTCGTGACCGTATCTGAAATTTATTTTTAGGGGCGTTACTTCTAGCTGCTACGCTGCATCAAGTTTTCGGTCACGATTTCTGACACAAAGCATTTAGAGCAAGGTATACCTTGACTTCAGGAGCCATTTTCAGGGATGGACTCGTCCGTTGCTTGGCTGGACTCCTTCAAGGCTGCAGCTTCAAGGACCAGGCGGCGGATCTTCTCGGTGAAACTAAAATAAAAATAATTTATTACGAGCTTGTACTATCAACACGATTCACTGGTCTTGGACGTTTAGGTTTTATATCAAATAATATTCAAGCTTATTACTTGAAACACTGATTGTAAACAGAAACGGACCTGATAAGAAATAAATCTAGGTCTCCCTCATATTGAAATAATTATTCAGTAGCTTGATTGAGGCCTTATGTTGAAACAATTTTGTTGGCCGAGATAACCCCGAAGACCGCAGTGATTGGCTCTCCCTAGTGCTCTGCCGGGAAGTGGACGCATGAAGTATTTTTTGGGGCATACAGGTGCTCATTCATAAAACATATGCACAAGGCAAGCCAACCAGTTACAATTACCACAGGACCTATTAAAGTTAATAAATCAATAGTTCCATTTGAGGGGCAGTTCATTTGCTTAGGGTATCACCGAGTATATGCTACCTCTCTTATATACGTGCTAATATTTTCGTGTTTTTTTTTCATATATCAAAGAGAACCTTCCCCCGTAACATCTCAGCAATGTTCACCAACGATAGTTCTGCAAGAGTTAGTCGCGAGATAATGGTCATACCTAAACTTCTTTTTCGTGTACTTCTTCTTCCCCCCTGTCGATCAGGATGACAGGCGTCCTCGACGAAGTACGTTGACGTATACTGCCGACCGACATGCTCATTCCAATCCAGGACTGCGAGACCCTGTCGGAGGCTGTAGGAGCGGTCCATGTAATGAACTCGCTTGTCTATGTAGATCAGCATGGTGTTATTGAAGGACTCCACGTGGTAGGTGTCTTTTGCTTGGATGTAGTCCCCAGCATTCTTGAAAACTGTTGTCGATCTCAAAAACGAAGAGAGGAGATTCTCTGCGACTGGATCTTGGATCAACAGCGTACTCGGAACATGCCCCGCCGTCTTACAGGGAGAGTCCTCCACGCAGTTGGAATGGCGTCCACAAAAGTGGTCTACGCAGTTCAGCAGCGTCGTCCTCAGTTTGGTGGCGCTACCATCGCACGTTGCCATAGCATAATATACATGGTTCCTCACCAACTTGCACTTGTCCGAAAGCTCAGGATGCCACGTCTTACCTTCGCTTTTTTGGGGCCAAACGCTATCGTCTTCATTCCTTTCAGCGTTCCTTTGGCGGCGTGCCATCTATCGTTGGAGTTCGTTGTTCCATTACGCTCTCTGATAATCTTGTTGACCGTCGTGTTTCTGTCATGCGAGTGGTCACTAACGGAAATGTTCCTTTCATCAAAGTACTTGTAGAGCTTTCGCGTTCCAACAGCTTCGTGTTTTTGTGATGATGGCTCCTCTTTTTTGGTAATATGTACAATTCCCACCACCTTGTGGGTCTTTTGCCCTAGGGCAATAACGTCAGTATGAAACGAATTTTTTCTGCAGGCGTGCCTGGCGTCCGTTTCGATGCTCAGCGATGTCGTCGAGGAATCTGGCTGATCTGTTGACCTCGCTTCCTCTTGCTGAGCGGCTGTCAATGACTCCATTACTGAGATCTCCACCGCAGCACCAATCTGTATAGTGAGCTTGTCGAGTGTTCGACGTGAATAGGGGACTCCACTGAACAAGCAAAACTTTTCAAATTGAGTTCCCAGCATCCCGCTGCACACGAAGGCAACTGCCACAGAACAGTCCACAACTCGCAGATCTCCAACACTGGAGCTCGTATCTAAAACTAAAGTATGTTCATGGCATCTCAATTCTACGCGAGCTGCGAATCCCCTTGGTGTCACCTTGATGATTACCACATCTTCTGTACACCTCCGAGCATGATCCTGGACAGCGTTGACCATCTTGGATAGTGCTGACGAGTCGCAGAGTAAAAGTGATGGTTCCTCGCTGGCCCTCTCTGCCATCAGTGAAGCAGCCTTGTTCACTCGCCGGTTCTCATCGTCAACCATCATCTGTACAGCTTTTGTGATGACACTAGCTAACGGTTCATCCTTGTGTGCATGCTTCGCCTTTTTCAGCAAGTCATCAAAGTTGCTCATTTCTTCCTCGCAGGAAAATGTCAGGTTTATAGTTCTGCGGAAGCTTTTTCTGGTGCAGGTATACTCCTTCTCTGTTCCATCGCTCAAACGTTTTTTTGACACGAACGAAGAATAGGCTGATGCTTCTTCCATCTCTGCTACCGCTGGTAAGAGGCTGCTGTCAGAAAGAACGGCACATATACGTATAAGTACACAATGAAATATTGCAACGGCTACTACCAATAACCATGAGTTGGACCAGACATTTCATCGAACGCCGTTTCATCGAAGCCGTTTCTCAAAATTTCTCGAAACGCCGCTTTATCGAATGCCTTTTCATCGAAGTCGTTTCATTGAACGCCTTTTCATCGAAAACATTAGAAATCTGTGTTGTACAGCTCCCTTTTCGTAATTGCGTGAGGCGGTACACTGTTCACTGTAAGTTAGATGAAGTCACAACCAAACTTTTCTAATTTTATTTTAATTACTTGAATACCCAAATTAAAAAAAGGGATGTCTCATTTTACTTTTATCGCGGACTGACTAATATTTGTTGAATAAAACGTGAATTTTTTTTTCATGAAACGGCGTCAATAAAACGGCGTTCAATAAAATATTTGGGAACCGACTACGAAATACCCAAAACAATGTATAATTCACTAATAGCATCAAATGAAGCATTTGGGCAATAACTTCAAAATACGAGACGTACCTTGCGTGGCTGAGGAGAACTTCTTTGTTTCACAACATTTGCAACAAACGTCAATAATTCTAGTCATCAATCTGGGGCATATCCCCAGGAGAAAAAAAAGTTAGTGAGCTTGTGACGGACAGGGAAGTCTTGCAGGACCATATGACTAGACCTGCCGTGCTTCGAAAAATGCTAGTCCAATGCATACAAGCTTGTTCAAGGCGGACGTAGCGTTGCGCATCCGGCAAAGCGCACTCAATCGCTAACCGCGGCGGTTTTTTTTTTTTTTTTGTGCAGCGAAATAATTTTTAGTCGAGCAGCAGGCCCCCTTTTCGGCGGGTTAAGCCGGATTAACGGAGGCGTCTCCTAATCCATTCTCCGTGTTCGCCCCTCGGGGGAGGGCGGTAAACCGGTGGCGGAGGGCGGTGAAGGGGGGAAAGGAGGGCAGGAGAGGAGGAAACACGAAAAAGTAGAAAGCGCGAACTGTACAGCGGCCTTTAAGGCGCATTCACACAGCTGAAAGACGCGCGTCGTGGGTGAATTTTTTGCTTATTTTTGTATCGAAAAAAGTCGCGCGCCGAGGAGGACGACGCAGGGAGACGACGCCTCTGGACCCAATTTTTTCCTCGACGCGCGCGCCTGAGCCAATCAGCGAGCGTCCGGACGTGACGTGTCGCCCTTTTCCGGTTAGGACATGTTTTCGCTGTTTTTATTTTCGACCCACAATAGAGGCGAAAAGGCAGATGGGTCGAGGGTTTCATGCACTCGCCAAACGAGGCTGGAATCATTTCAGCGTGGAAAGAAGCAAGCCGATTGGAACATCTGACTGTGAGCAGTGTTTTATGTGCGTGTACGACGCCGAGAAACTACTCTTCATCGTTTGCGCGAAAGCCGCCACCGAAGTTCGCGGTGTGTGTGCTCCGACCTCCGACTGTGCGGGAGCGATCACTCCCAACGTGTCGTGTAGTCTTTGTGTGCACCCACCATTACGGAATACGAGAGTTCTCCATCGGAAATACTATCGCACAAGCTGCGTGCAGTGCTTAAATTACGGACGCGCCGGCGTAGCACCGTGCTTTGTTTGCGCAAAAACGCGGCAAAGGAGCACCTTCTGAAGCTGCCCGTTCGAGTCCGTGCCTTTCGTCAGTGCTGCATATAGCCGCCGTTTAAACGTATATATAATCATCGCCGTTTAAAGGGACACTCAAGTGGTTTTTGAGTTCGTGTTTTGATGATGACAGCTGAATTTAGACGCCCTAAGTATCCATAAAAACCAAAAAGTATAGTTCTACGGTGATTATTTCTTTAATAAAAATGTAATTGAAGGCCTCCAAACCTCGGATCCATCCGAAAACGAAACCACTCTCATTGGCCCTCGCACGCTTATCAAAAAAATCTCGGGCCAATGGCGTTGCACGACGTTCCGTCGCGCAGTGATCCCGAGGTAGCCGCATCGGCCGAACCTCTTTGTCATTCGAGCTTCGATCATGGCGGAGTTCTCTACGCTCGAGGACCTGACGCCGTTAGAGGTTGAAATTCTTCGGTGGACAGCCGACCTGGGGATGACTTCCTATGACGCCACTCCTACGTGCGATGTGGACGATAGCAGCGCTTCGGAGTCATGTTCGGGTTCCGAGGACGACGAAACGCAGACCTTTTCGGGCGTTCTTCGATTTGCGGTTTGGGCAAGTCCTAACCAAACCAACGTTTGACATCGCAGCGTTACCTCTGGTACGTGATGTCAAGCGAAGTCGCCACGTTGACTTTCGCCTCGGGAGAACGGAGGGAAGGCTGGTTCAGACATGTGCAACGAGCGTGTATTTACGACTGCGTCCGTTGCAACCGGAACGACCGCTCAGCGCCGCGCGTACACACACCTGCAACCACTACAACAAGCGCAGCGGGTCGTCAGCTGTTTCAGCGGCCCCTTTAAAAAGGGGACGCACTGCTACTCAATGCCGTAACAGAATATGGAGAGACAGTTTTCTATAGCATAAAGCTTTATTATTATTTTTTCTTGATAGGCTTGCAGGCTACAGTGGATGAAAAAAAGAAAATAAAAAGATGCAGTACGCCGTCTTGGACGATCACGACTCTAATACACGACATTACAATAGTACAAACATCGCCACACGCCTTTTCTACGATTATAAAAGACAATGTAATCTTAGCAGCGATATAGCAACGTAGAAATATGATTTCGTGATCAGATAGACGTTGCGAGCGTTCAGGATTGCAACACTAATCACTTTTCTCCGGTGATGAAAACGCGTGAAAATTCGCATCCTTTATACGGTACGCGCCAGTAATACCTTGAACTTGAGCACACGCATGAAATGCGCCAAATAAGAAATCCGGGCGATGTTCGAGGACACAAATGCTTAGAAAGCACCACTGTAGTCGAAGTAAACAAACACGACGGCACGGGCGTTTCTGGTGTCTTGAGAGTGCCGCCACGACATCGCCGCACGAGTAGGTGGATCTTCCCTTCTAGTACGTGCTGGGTTATCATAGCGACACACGACGAAAATTCACAGTCAAGGATAGCGCTTTTACGCGGAACGATGAGCTTCCACCACGCCGACCACGCCAACGATCACAACAAAGCCATGTTTGCAGAGAAGAAGCCGGCCCGCGACCGGCACGACCGGCATGCAACGCGCGCCACCAGTTCTCCTCGACCTGTGATTGGTCTGCCGCTGCGGTTGTTTCCAACGCAGCGGGGAAAGAAAGGCCGCCAGAATTTTCAAACATACGATAATTTCATTGGTCCTCGCAAGTACAGAAAAGAGTCCGCACGTATTTTATTCCTGCGTGATTAATAGGCGGTTCTGCCTTCTAAAACTGAAGATACCCATTCACTGACACTTCCTTAACGCCATCGCACCAAAAAGTAGCTTCCCCAAAAACCGCTTGAGTCCCCCTTTAACATTCAGTGAAGACGGTTGTCTTCCAGCGCATATATCGCGAAGGTAAGGCAACAACAATCGTACGAAGCAGACGAATAAAAAAATTCCGTGTTCTCTCGACAAACGCGAGGTCCCCCGAGAAGACGCCGCCGTCGGGTGGCCCTGTCTGAATGCTTCCTCTTTTTCGACGCCGGCGTCGACGTCGACCGCAACGCGCGTTTTTTGCTCAGTGTGAATGCGCCTTTATGCGAAGCTCTGTGCGACGACCGTCGTTTTAATTAGTGAAGGGCCGAACTTTTGCCGAATCGAAAGTTCGGCGCCGAATCTTGGGATTCGTCTCAGCCGAACTTTTGCCGAACTTTTCTAAAGATTCGGCAAAAATTCGGCAAAAATACATTGTTACCTGACTTAACATTGATATTGAGATTTTTCTGGCGAAAAAAGGTTTTATGTCTTTTTTTTTCTTTCTTAACTTAAATGCAACATGTAATGCTTATTGACACAGTTATTACTAAATAAGGTGATATTCTACATGGTAATTGTATCGGTGTCGTTTTTGTGTGTTTACTGGCAATTTTAGTGACTGCTTGCAGAAGTGGCGTGACAACGAGGTTGGGTAGAAGCGAGAGTTTCGGTTTTGAGGAACCATCGCAAGCCTGAATATGTGTGTACATTGTTAAAATGAAGGCAATAATACTACGTTCTTGCTTTCTCGGGTAATCACCGTTTCGTGTGCGAAAACGATGTAACGGTTGCTGAGCCTTCATCAGAAGAGATAACAATATTATGGTATTTGATATTATTGTAAATATGCATGTTTTTCGATTTGAGTAACTTGGCGTCAGCTTTGCATAAAAATGTGCGTCTGATGCTCGCAAACTCTCGTTTTTAACCTTTAAAATGCGGGTTTCTGGTGTTAGGACATACACGGACGTTTAGAAAGATGGGTAGAGTTAGGAATGTCGGATATGAGACGTCGAGCATTTCAGTTCTGTTCAATTTTATGCAGATACATGAAAATCGCGAAACAACACTGATTGAAAAAGCAATCATATTTTGTTTTGGTACACACTACTTCTGAGCCGAAAACAGAATTGTTATATCTCCGAGGAGTGCTTTAAAGTAATTGTCAGCCAATATTTCAACAACCTCGTTTCATCACTGGAAAGGCCACATGAAAATCACGTTATCCAGTGTATATATCCAGAATGCACCGCATTATTTGGCACTTGCGCAGTGGACTGCGTAAATTACTGTTCGATCTTCTATTCTTGAGGCAGAAAATATTGAAGACAACCACACTCGCTCGCAAACACACAGTTACCGTGTTGCCTACACCACACATCGCCGTAACCGCTAGTTGTACTACACTGCACGATGGTGACCGCACGACTGCACGGCGTCCATTTGTAATCCATGGCCCCGTCGCGTTCTCGCGCGTGCGCAGACATTTGCCGGATTTTCGCCGAATCTTTGCCGAACTTTCCTTCAAAAGTTCGGCAGATTCGGTCCATCATAGTTTTAATGGCATTTCTTTTGAAAAGCATTGTTCCGAAATCATATGTTTGAGGAGTATCATGAAACTGCCTATTATTCACGTGCTTTACTGCTGCTTGTGGTTCATAATTTGGGTAAGTGGTGCGATAGCACCTTCCGCGCCGTTATGAACACTATCACGCTACAGTGCCGCTGAGTCAAAAAAAAAATAACCACCCAATGACCCAGCTGAAAGTGACATCCTCAAAGATTAGCAGAGCATCCCACTCATGTAATACCCCCCCCCCCCACTTTGCATTTATATTCATATTGTAATCCGCTTAAAGGAGTCATGAAATTATTTTCATTCTTTCTTAGCTTTAATCCTCAACTCAAAAGCGGATTGAAAAATCACGTGGTCGTGACATGCTTTTGCACCGGAGCGATGACTCCAAGCTTTCACCGTGCTTTTTGAGCACATCATATAACTTGTCATTCGCAAGTGATAATAAATTCCGCCAGGGTACTCATTCACCACGAACGCGAATCCAAATATTTGTTGACGAGCGCATACATCCGAGTGACGCAGTTCTCGTGTCCAATGCGTGAGCTCGGTCGGCTGACGTGCTTTGGGTACCGTTCACGTGCTTTGGGTAACGCTGACATGCTCTGAGTACAGCGGATGTATCACAGTGAAAAGGCGGAGAGCTTTCAAGGGAAGTGAGATACAAAATAGTCCCCTATATTTTCAAATGTTCGTACCGAAAAGCTGGCTTTTGACTTCCTACCCTTTTTATTTTGGCCCACTAAACGATATGCGAATAGTAAACTCCCAATGCAAAATCATTTATCCCAGCCCGAAATTCATTTCATGTTGATTAAAAGGATAAAAGGCGCGAACAGAACAGGACGAAAAAAGAACCACGTACGACACGGACAAGCGTCAACGTCCAACTGATTTTATAAAACACGAAACATTTTCAAACTGTCGATCCCCATCGCCTAAACACATGCAGCAGATAAAGGTTCGTATCGCTCATCACACGCAGCCCTCAAGAAACAGAATTTCTTTGTTTAGTAGATAAAGGGATGGCTGCTTACGCATTTGTCAGCCACATTGTGTACACCGAAAGCTACGATTAATCCCCTTTCCATCTTCTCTTTCCCTCTCTTAATAAACCTTTTGTGCTCTAACAAAGGTTCACACCCGCATTGTTCGTAGTGCTCCGCAAGATGCTGAGCCGAATTACTGCGCCCGGCTAGCTTGTGTTCCCGCGCTCTTTCATTAAGGCATCGGCCGGTCTGACCAATGTAAACTTGGCCGCAGCTAAAAGGAATCTCATAAACCACCTTAGTCACGCCTTCTAATCTTTTAATTGATATGTACCAACTAGCCCAAACAAATTTTTTATTTAATTTCATGGCCCCTTTAAATCTGGAAATCAATAAGAGTAAAAGCACATAAAAAAAAAAGCCTCGCGGAAAGCTAGACCTTTTTTTTCCAAAGAGGGGAATGCAAATTACCTTGATCCGCAAGTGCGGAAGTCACATTTTAAGGCGTTTGAGGAGAATAACATAGAGGTCGAAAACAGGACGACACGTTTCTCCAACTGGCAGCATACATTTATTTTGACATCCGTCACCAAACGCCGCAGTCTCCGCGCGGAGTTGGAAGGGTTGAGGAGGATAGGGAAGGAAGGGAGGGTGG